>JALKAD010000490.1:13816-29944 GCA_024500015.1 Ulva compressa | reverse complement strand
GTCCGCCGGTAGCTTGCCGCTGCGCTGCGCCTCGTAAAAGAGCCACGCCTTGCCGACGAGTGACTCCAGGTCGTACTCGAGCTGCCTCTTGTCAAGCTGAAACAATTTCGGGGGGACGCCTGCAGTGAGAGACCAGGTGGCTACCAGCACAGACTGGCAGGCAGAGAGAGCAGCACCCCTGACAAAGCCTCAAGCCAGACCGACAAATGACTGGCTGAGGCGAGTTGAAAGCATGCTTGCTGCCACATGACCCGCTGACAATGATGTGAGCGATGGTAGTACCTCGCAAGAACACGAAGCAACATCTGTACTACGGATGAGTAGCCGAGTGCAGTGAGCTGTTTCACACCAGGGCGCGCACCTGGGTCGCGTGTGAAGGGGAGGACGGCAGCTCCCGCCGCGACTTCGTCCAGGTCATCGTCGCTCTCATCCATGCCAAAGTCCAGGCCCCAGAAATGCGTGCGCACGGCGGGGCCCATCTTTTGGAAGGGGATCGGCCGCTCGGTCTTGCAGACGGGATGCGGCAGGAACGCGCCAGAGTTCTGGACGCACTGCACCCAGGAGACGGTGCTCTGCTGCAGGCCTGCCATCAGCAGCGGCAGCGCGGCGTTGTTGGTCAGAGAGACTGCCGTGTTGTTGCCGCCTCGCGTGTTCTTCGGGTCGTCTATTGCCTGCACGCATGTGGTGCTTGCCCATTGATACATCAGCCCTTGGCTGGCAGCTCTTGCTCAGATTGATGCATGGGCCACGCGTCGTGCTGGCTGCCAACGCAGTGCGGCAGAGTAGCTAAAACACGCATAGCGGTACAGTCCACACGAGCAAATCAATGCACGAATAGCACTAGATAATAGATCGAGCGGGCGTATCCAGTGCACCTCCGCATGTTGTACTTCCGCGCCACGTGACAAGCAGCAGTAGCGCGCTGTCAAAGCACAAACCCTGATACATCGCAACTGCACTGCAGGCTGCACGGCAGAAGCGGTGCTCCTGACCTTGACAATGATGAACATTTTCCACTAGAGCGACAGTGGGATTGGAGCGTCGCACCTCTGGGAGCCAGAGGACGCCACCGGTGATGTCGTTGATATCTGGGCGACTGCTGGCTCGCGCATCAGGTGGGCAAGGCTTGAGGTTGTCGGGGTCAGCCGGCGGGCACGAGGCGCCGCGGTGGACGGTGCGGTCGTAACCCTTCTTGCCGATGCCGACCACGTACGACTTGCGGTTCCAGTCGGTGCCGATGAGGTAGCGCGCCTGCAAACGGTGCCTTGAGCTCCAGTGGCTCTGTCGGGCTCATCTCAATTGCTGCACCAGCACGGAACAGCAGTGGCCAACAGACTGCGTGCCCTCGCAACGCAGCAGGTAACAGCAGGTCTGGCGCAGGGGATTCGATCACTATGGTGGTGTCGACATGTGGTGCTGGATGCTGGATTACAGAGCATCGGGATGGGCACCTGTTGCTGTGCGAAGCACTGGAAGCCACGTTTGTAGCTTCCCTGCAGCTGCTCCGGCGGCAGCAGCTGCACAGTGTAGATCTGGGCCAGTGCAGCCGCCAGCACGGTGTCCCCAAGGTACGGTGCCTCAGGCCTGATCCTGCAAGCATGCAGCGCCGTACGGCCATCTGCGGCGCGGATGGCTGAGTGGTTTAGACGTCACAGGCAGACAGGGTGGTTGTCTGGATAGGGCGTACGCTCTGCCGAGAGTGGTGCGGGACGTGTCGGTGGAACAGATCCAATCCCAGACGAAAGCCTGGGCGGGGGTGTGGAACTCGTGGGAGCGGGTGACGAGGGCGGCATGCACGAGGGCGGCGTTGAGGACGTAGTCCAGGCTCACGGTGCCCGAGTCCTCCTCAGCAGTTGCGTCGCGGTATGCCGTCTGCATGTCCGTCATGAGCTTGGCCTGTTCGGAAGGCAGGCCGTCCAGAGCCACGGCGGCCCGGTACATCCATGATGCCTGCATGCAACACAGCTGTGTAACGACTGACTGGTTTACGATGTGACCATCACAGCGTGAGACAACATGACATCATGTGCATAAAAATATGTTTGAGACCTCGGCTGACTGTCAGCTGAATGCCTTCAATTGAATGCAGGCACCACACACAGCTTGGAAAGCCAATTGTGGCACTGGCTGACTGTCACCCCTGTGTGAACAAGTCCTGTACTAAGCCGAAAATGCAATTCAAGGTGCCACCAGCGGAATCCAGTCAAGATAAAGCGACACTGGCACAGCACAGCTGCGAGCAAAAGACGCACAGCCCAGAGCTGGTCGTCGCAGAAGGAGTCCGAGTGCCACAGCGAACGCCAGTGCTTCAGCACGCCTGATGTCTGCATCGTGATGTTGTACAGCCCCTGCACGCTCTCGATGTTTGCTCGTGCGTCGACGCGGCTGAGGCGGCCGTGGCGGTGCAGCGTGAGGGTGCTCGCCACGATGCCGGCGGTCATGTGGGCCGTGAGGTCGGTCGGCTGCTCAATGCCCGCCGTCACATACACCGGCTCGGTGTCCTGCACACATACTTTGCAGATCACACCGCTTTCACGCTCTTAGCTGCATCATCAACCGCACCACTGGCAGACACAGCAAACAACATGTGCTCGCAGATGTTCCAGCTACAGTCAACAAGTGACACGCCGAAGACGTCGTCACGCTGCTTGATTGCAATCAATTTTGGGTCATGTCTGGTACATTTCTCTGAATGCCGTACCTTGATGTCTTCGGGGCGGCGCCAGCGGCGGCGCTCCTGCATGACGTCCCCCACCTGGTACACGTACACGTCCCCGTACTGGCTGCCGTAGCCGGAGGGGTCGGGGATGTAGCAGGCCTTGAGGTAGTCGAGGCCGTGCTGCAGCACGTTCAGCGACTGCTCCTGCACAACCACGGCACAGTCGACATAGTGCAAGATGAATCAAGTCATGGACTCAATCACCATGCCCCTTGCGCATGGATTACGATCCGCATGGATTACGATCCAAGGCAAATCAAGTGCCTGGAATCCTCGGCACTATTTCTAGGCCTCACAGCATTTGCAGGGTCAGGCGAACGCCATCTCCTGGACACACTGCCTCACAGTGGCAGTACAGCTACGACCGGCATCAGCAGAGTGTCGAGACTGTCTTTGCGTAGCTGCACCAGATCCAATGCATGGCACAATCGCGATGGGGCAACGGCGGACCTGAATGTCTCTGTTCTCCCGGAAGGACTGCTCAGCATCCAGCATAGCCCAGCCGAGCATGGCGGTGCTGAAGCCATTGTTCTTGGTGATCTTGACCGGGCCCCACACCCCGTCTTCGTAGAAGCCCTTGGACAAGTCCAGAGTTGCATTGAACGCCGGCACGCTGGGCATTGCGGAGGGCTCGCGCACGCCATGGATGGCGTTCGAAGCGACGAGGACACCGCGGTACTGCAAGCCGCTGTCAAAGCGCCACGGCACGCGCTCCATGTGGCCTGGGGACAGCTTGCCTGACATCTGCGCCTGCAGTCACGCCACAGTGGAGATGCTCTACCTTGCATTGTAGCAGCCATGCGGTTGCATTGCACCCGCTGGTGCAAGGCCAAAACTGGCAATTCGCAGCTGTCAGCACCGCTTGTGTGGATCTCGAATGGCATGTCCATGGTGGCTTGTACCTCAGACTGCCCCAAAGTCTTGAAAGGCATAAGCGACACCTCCAAGCATGCAGTGTGAATCCATGATGAGGGCCAGACCTGCAGAAAGGTGATGGAGGCATCCAGGGGGACCTCCCAGTTGGGCTCACGTGGGTAGAGAAGCCACATGATGACGATGGCGAGGGCAGCGACTGCGGAGGTGAGCCCTATGCAGGCCTTGCAGAGGGCATTCATGATGGCCCCTGGTCCAAAGTAGGCGTTGAGAAGCAGCAGCGCATGCGGCACAGTGTTGAAAACGATCCAGCACATCGAGATGCTCTGCAAGGGAAACCACAGCGTGTAACACTCATGCCCATGTGGTCTTGATTGAGACTCGATAGTGCAGAGCCTCGCCATTGACCGCGGGTGCAACAGATACAGGAAGCGGCCGGAATGAAAGGCACAGTGATGTGGCAGACGAACACACAGTCATTGTGGCGGCAGGGAACAGGGACAGGTGCTCGCTGCACACACATGAAGCTTAAGCATGCGGGTGTCAGCATGCTGGTGATGAGGCTGCATCGCACCTTGGCAGCGTTGAGTTGTGTATCGAGTGTCAGTGCCCCGATGACGAATGCCACGAGATTGATGCAGATGATCAGGATGGGCATGCCATAGATTTTCAGCGAGAAGTCTCGCGCACTGGCTCCCTTGAGCGTCGTCTTGAATTCCATGGTGCGGCCCAGCAGCTGCTTGATGGGGGTTGTGATTGACGCCTTGAGGTATGCCCCAGAAAAAACCACAGCCGACGTATTGGCTAGCCATAGTGCCTGCAGCTGCAAAAGCATCAGAGGACATCAGTGCTGTGGCAGTGCTACCAAGACCTCTCCGAGATGCAGTCCATCTACCACTACGAAAGTCACCAAGAATGCCTAGCGAGCTGTCGCAAGCTTGATGAAACCTGCGAAAGCTTCACTCTTTTGACTCAATGTGCAGCACTCACAATCAATGCATTCACCACCGAGTTGGTGCAGCATGTTCGCCGTGCAGCGGCCAGCAAAAGCACCATTCTGCATTGCATGCTTTAAAGTGAATGTTCCAGGTGTGCCTTTGGTAGACAGGTCAACAGCAAGGTGGAAAGTGAAAAGCAGTCAGCAACTCAATTCACTGCATTTGTGCGGTGTGATTGACACTGCTCATTCTTCTTTGATTGAGACCATTGCAAAGCTGCCTACGTGGCCGGTGGGACAGACCTTAAAATGGCTCCATGAGGTGCAGAAGTAGGATAGAGCAGTAAGCGCTGCAAAGTAAGCTGTGATCGCGACGACGGTCCTCGCGTTCAGGGCGATGGGGAACCAGCCAAAGAGTATGGTTAGCACCGGCACCAAGTTGAGGGTGACGACAGAGAGGCCAGTGGAGAGGTAAGAGGCACAAGTGGAGGAGTAGGCGAGGCGCTGAAGCAGGTTGAGGCGGCCATCAAAGAGTGGGCACTCACTGGAGTAGAATACCTGGAAGTGGCCCTTGCACCGGCGCGAGCGCTGCTGGAAGGCTTGCCTTGTCACATCGGGAGCCTCTCCGATGACCAGGTACTTCTGCAAGGACAGTGTGCTTGAGATTCTGGCTGCAGCGTCCACAAGACAGAAGTGGGTGTGTTCAGCAGCGAGCAGTGCTGCATGATGCCGGTCATACCGATTCAAGCCTGAAATGGCTTGCGGGGTGCACGCTTGCATGGTGCCAAAACAGAGCCACACGCGACGCTTGCGCGCAACCGAGCTCTTTACACAGTCAACATATAGCGCTCTTTCTCGCACCACACAACAGCACGGACTCCGATCGTAGGTCAATCGGCCGGCATTAAGGTGGTGCTGCATGATGCCAGCCTGCATCCGGGACGCACGTTTACAAAGCGACAGCGCCAGAGGAGCTTCTTGAAGCGCATGCCGAGCGCCCAGTCTTCTGTGACAGTGTTCGTCGGGAACCATCCAGCCTGGCGCAGCGCACGGCTGCGCAGTATCATGTTGGTGCCAGTCAGCGAGATAAAGCCAAGGGCATCCATACCCGGCTGCATCATCTCCCAGAAATGTACGTTCTGATGGTTGAAGATGTCGCAGTCGGGAAGTACGTTGTACATCAGCTGCGGCGACAGCGCCACGCCAACGTCGTCCCCGCTGTCGATGTACCGCATCATTGTGGTGAAAAAAACCTGCACGTATTCCGAAATTATTCGATAGAATTGACTGATCATGTGTCAAAACAGCGGTGCTGCTTGCACTCTCCATTGTTCAACTCGAAACGGTCAAAGCTAGCATTTGGCGCTCGAACGCAATGACCTTGCTAACCCGGCCCAAACGACAGTCTAACAGTTTCTTGCAGTATCGTGACAGCATCTGACCGTATACATATGAGCTCCTTACAGTCCCGACCGGACGCCCGGCCAACCTATCATGCATTGAAGCATGTACGGAGTTCGACATCACAACCTGCAAACGCGCACGGCAACACGGGCCAATCTAGTCAGCTACAAGTATTGACAGTTCCTTCATACACGATTGCTGCTTCTACATTGTTAGATCGAGCACTAGAGACGTGGCCAGAGGCCTCAGGCGGGCACTTGGCAGAGGGCAGAGCTGGTATCCGGCCGGTGCCACAGACTAGGTAGTGAACGTCATCAGCGCATGACAAAAATCCGGTTGACGCTGATGAGGAAGGCAATAGCAAAAGCGCATGAATTGCATGGATGCTGAGCATACCTCAGAGCAGGTCTGGTCAGCATCCAGCAGGCAGACAAGCTCATTGATGGGTATCTCCATGAGTCTATCTGGGTCCTCAGGATCCTGTTTGTCGGGGTAAATCAGCTGCAGCGTGTTGTTGAGGTTGGCGGATTTCCCATTCTTGCTCTTCTCTGACTTGTCACGCCCGGTGATGTACACCACATCCCTGTCGAGCAGGCTGCTCACCTGCACCCCACAACATTCAAGAACACTTCTAAACTCCTGTTCTGTACTTGTGATGCTCAATAGGTATGCGTTAAACATGGCATGGCAGGCCAGAATAGCATAGCACAGTGTGTGATGCGATGAGTGCCAAGCGCATGGCTGTTCAACTGGCACAGTCCACACAAATGCTATTGGCCCTACAGTGCATGCAAAGAGCATGCATACCGCGTCTCACCAAGCCACACCACAATGGAGGGCAAAGTTGTGCCGCTAGCAGAGGTCAAGTCGGCGCACCCACTGAGCTTTTGAGGTGTCTCCTCCGTCGTCGCACAGGTAGATGATGACCCGGGTCCCAGCCGGCCTCGTCGCTTGTCGAGCCGCCAGCACCGTGCGCTGTACCATCGGCAGGCCCTCCTTGTAACATGGTACCAGCACACGTAGGACATACTTCCGGCGGAGTGGTGGCATCTCGCCTTCATCGTTTGGAGGCGGGAAAACGTCAGAATTATCAGGTGCTGCCAGCAGCCAGCAGCCATAAAATACAAGGTTAATAGCACCTAGAATCTCCACAAAGAGCACAAACAGGCTCCAGCTCTTCAGGCTGGGGCTGAGGCCGCCCAAGCTGTACGTGAGACGTGCGTGCAAGTAGAAGCCAGCACACCCGATAAACGCCGCAAAGAGGATGGCTGGCACGGTCCTGATTGATGCGCGGTAGTGTGCCTCAGTGTGTTTCAGCTTGACTTCCTCATACTCCGCCTACATCACAGACTGGCCACGGCTGACTGTGCTTGTCATCAGTGCCCACCTAGGGCTGCTCGCTTGACTGAACAGAAAGCGAATGGCGGCAGCAACAGGGAGAATGTGAGTGGGATCATCCACATGCTGATGTGAGTTCACATGCATCCGCAGGCTGCCATGTACATCGTCGGCTCTCATGCTACTACGGCCGATGTGTGCTTTGTGTGTATTCTGACCCTAGCCCGTGATGCACTGACTGGCAGCAGAAAGCCGACACTGGCCATGCGGCAATCTGCCACGCATGATGACATGTACATCTACCATCAGCCGGAGAGCGTGTGGTGAGGGCAGCGCACGCTCGTCATCAGCGGGCTCTGCTGTACGTACAGCGCCACCATGCTGCGTGCTGCCTGCACGATCGTCAGCCCCCGCGCCGGCTGGGGGGGAGGGACGCCCACCGCGCCGCTCGTAACCACCACCCCGGCGCCGATCTTCCCGGACCCATCACCTTTACTGCCGCTGCCTGCCTTTACCTTCTTCAGCTTTCGGCGCCCTAGGCTGTCCTCGCCGCTCCGCGTGGCAGCGCTGTGCAGCAGGGGCAGCGTGTCTGAGGCGCCGTTAACGTTTGCCCCAGGCATGCCGCTGCTACAGGAGCGGTCGTAGCTGTCCCCCAGTGCAGCGTATGCTGAGGAGAGACTGCCATGCGCATGCCTCAGCAGCGTCTCAAACAGGCCCTCTCCGTTGGCTTCAGCACTCTCTTTCTCAGGAGGCTGAGCAGCCTGTGGCAGGCAGTCACAGCTAAGTACACTAGTACTGAGTACATGTGTGTGGATACAGTTGTTAACAGATACAGTAGACATGATATAATTGTTAGATATAAGAACAATTTTCGAAATAAAACAAATGGTAGAAATGACACAAACGACAGAAGTCACACAAGTATCAGAAATGATATACAGAAACAAAACATATAGTAGTACTTACTCACAAGTAATAGACATCGTAGTACCAAGATATTTCCAGGGCCGGATGGGTGATCACCAGATTGAGCGCACTGACCGAAAGGACTGCAGATGATTGCACAGGCCTGCTCATGTGGGTGGCTACAAGCGACGTGATGAACGGTCCATGGAAGCAGCACAGTGAAGCAGCTGATGGCACATAAAACACAGCTGAAGAATGTAGACAATGGTGAGGCGCACCATCTGTGAGACAGACTGCAGGTTGAACTGTCCTGGAGATATCGTGCTGTGTGGCTGCGACTGCGACGCTGTGGAGCACCAGATCCTCAGCTGCGGATCTACAGCCGGCCGCCTGTTGCTGGGAGCAGGGGGCTGAGCGGTTGCGAGGCTGTTGTGGTAAACCGTGAAGCCAGGGAGCGCAACGCACCGCTGCGCAGCGCACAGCTGCGTAGCAGGAACAATTTCCGGGCCGCCGTTAACGTTGGCGCAGCTTGCAGGGGTGGCTGACTCAAACATGGTGACCTGGCTGCCGCTGCCGCGGCTGGGCTGTGATGTTGGCATCGGCAGCCGCACTGCATGCGTGTCTGCGCATGCTAGAGTACACAACCCATCCTGGCTTCCTGCAAGCATCGTGTTTATGCCACCTTTCGCACAGCGCGCAGCTTCGAAACAGTAAGACCTGGCTCGATCTGACATGTACAGGTATATATTAAGAACACCTTGCTAACGATCCCTCTTGATCCAACTGGAATCCAATATGCTTACAAACTGTACTTTAAAATCCATACCAGCATGCATTCAGGCGATCCCGGGGCTTGCACGGTGCGCGCCCGGGCCGATGACGACCCGCACCGGAGGCGCTGTGCAGATCGATGACAAGCTTGTATCCAGGAGCGTGCACAGACCCTGCACTGCGCCGTGCTGCGTGCTGGGAAGCGGGCAGGTGCACAGCATGGCCAGCGCTATTGTGTGGGCGCAGCGACAGCAGATCGTTGCCCAGAGCCGCGACTGGGCTAGAGGCGTGGTCGGTGTCGGGTCCGCAGCCAGGTGGGTCTTTTGAATTCTCGGCTGGCGCACCGCTGGGCTGCGCCACTGTCGCCAGCTCCATCGGTGCAACGCGTTGTGTGACTTCTTAAGGCCAAACAAGGCGCGTGTAACTTCTTAAGGCCAAAGTCACATCACGTTGAACAAGGCACGTGCTGCCAGAGGCACGTGGCGTTGTTTCACTTGGTCTGCTCGGCCTGTCGGTCAGCCTGGGTTACACTGTGATAGACCAAGGCCCCATTGGCCACTGCCAGCAGCGCTGAGAGAAGAAACCACAGAACAAACAGTCGGGCGGCCTGAGCAGGTGGAGGAGGGGAGTGCGACTGGCGATCCGGAGCGTCTCGGCAATCCTGCGCATATGCATGTGTGGCACTGTAGAGGCTGAACAGTCAAAGTGTTTCTTCAAGTTGCTGCTGCTGCGAGGAAAACCGCTGTGTAGTAACAAAATTTACAAAAAAAAGATAATCAGGCATCATGCTAGACCCAATTCGGCATCCGCCACCGCACCCCTACAGAGAGGGGCGGACAGGAAGGAGGACTCATGATCAGAGAGCACAAATGAGTGTATATTCGTGTATATAGTGTTACACGGAGATGAACGCAAGAGCCCGGCAGCGAGGGCAACAGCAGGAAAGCAGACAGCCAAAACCCCCTCGACAGCAGACAACAGTAACAAGCAGCAACTGTCCCGGGAGAAAAGCCACGTGTATATAGTGTATATATATATAGGGTAGAATAAGCATCCCGCTGCAGTCAGCCAGTAGGCCAGACCACACTGTGACTCCTTGCAATTGCAGAGAGGCACCATGGCACAGGCCTCCGCCAGCCACAGCCACAGACTCCTCGCAGAGACTCAGAGGGCGCCTGTTCACGTGGCTGTGGAGCACCACTGTGTGTGGATGTATGGATGACGTTCGGTGGAGTTTGCAGGAGCGTGATCGGAATTTCTGGGTTACCGTTGCAATTGAGGCGCATGGCTAGGCCTAGGACACACGACTGCAGGCTGCTGAGTGCTCTAGGCATGGTCCGAGCACTCTCTGGTGCAAATTATTTCCGATTTTGATGCATGAGGCCTGGTGGGGCACTGCATGCACATGTCAGCTTTGCAAGGGTGGTGTTCGACATCTTGTGCCATCTTGTGGAGCATAACTCTGTAACGTATCTCAGGGTGGTATTCGACATTGCTTGTTTGCCCTAGGTCCGCTTGATGGCATAAAGCTTGATCCACCACAAGGGCTGACGTCAGCTCCTGTCATCTCCCCACAAGGGCGGAGATCAACGCAAGAGCCTGGCAGCGAGGGCAACAGCAGGCAAGCAGACAAGCAGACGACCAGGCCTGTGGGTCGGGTCACTGTGCCAGGATGTATGTCTGCAATGGCTGACGCAGATCTGCAACGCATCACAGTGGCTAGTGGGGTCACAACAATCATTTGACCAAATCTGGTAACAGTTGGGATGTAAGCGTGTCCATGAAGCCCCTATGAGTTTGAGAAATCATTCTGTAGGGTAGCTGCGTGGGGATTTGCACGGTCAAAGAGGTAGAACGCACACTGGCTGCCGCTGGGGCCCCATGGGGCCCCATGGGGCTTGGGCTCCTCATATGCATGCATGTGGGCTTGGGCTGCTCATATGCATGCAGGTACCGCGGCTGCCATAAAGAGCAAAAACACATACCATGGCGTCTGGCCTGTAGTTCTGCAGTGCTAGTGCTGCCATGGTCCTGCAGACAGAGTCCACAGGAGTCTCGGCCTGTTCAACGTCAGGTTTAAATTTCAAGCTGGGTTCTAAAAACGCCGGCGCCGGCTCCCGGCGGCGAGGCCGCCGGCGGTTGAAAGCTAGGCATTGGAAAATTGCAAATTGTAGAAACGTTGTTTGTTTTCCGAAAAATAGCTCTCGGAATCCGCTGTGCATATGGCGACAACCAGAAGGCGCCTTTCGCGAGACAGTGGGATTGCGCCACAATCGGGGTTGCGGAGTGGTGCGCGCCAGCGTCGGCATGCATCATGCCACGCGTTGCAACTGCGCACAGCAACAAAGAGCCGTACATTGAACTCGTTTATGGTGATCACTCGCTCAAATTTTAACACAAACATTTGCATGATATTGCTGAAGTTGAAACAAAAAGCCTGTGACTTGGCCGAACACAAACGCTTCAGCAACCGCGAAGCAGGTTGGTGATTGACCTGAATTTGGAGGAATGGGGCATTGGAGCTGCAACCGGGCTGAATGCATTGCGAAAAAGCTAACTAAGCACTATGGAGGGCGGCCACAGGCAGGGCAGAGGAACTGGCCACCTCCAAAAATGACAGCCTGGGGAGGTGTGCAAGTGATAGTTTGACAGGTTGCGGGTGGTTTGCGTGCGTTTCCGTGGCACCAGCAGTTCATTTGGTAGCAAGTGTGCGAAATCAGGCGTTTTTAGGCGTCCGTTTGAGCAGCAGCCAACACCAACCACAGTGGAACCAGTAAGAAGGACTTTCACAACAGCAAGGCATCCGTTTCTGCTGCCGGTTGTGGCTCGCAGGTGGGCGACATGGCAGCCATCTCCTGGACTGTTTCTCTGCTGTTGGCACGCCCTCTAACCCCGAATGTGGCAGAAAGCCACAGGAGACAGGCCTGGGCTCCTCGTGCACACATACACGACATCCCGAGGCCTCAAAACGGTCGACAGTATAACATAAGCATGCGTCGGAGTTATTGTAATTGTAATGTGAAGCACACGTCCTGAGCCGTTTCCTGCGGATTGCGGACGACATGTCAAACTTCATAAAGACGCGTGCGATGTAAACACATGTTGCAAGTGGCCGAACTCTTGTGCACCAAATAAGCTAGCGGAATCCCGCGGGACGAATACGTAGCTATCGGGAATTCTTCGAAGCTTCGAAGCGCAAGCATAGCCTACTGAGTGTTTGGTGGTCGAGAAAGCAATCGTTTGATGAGTAGATTCGCCCGCGCGCCGGCGCCGGCGCCGGGCGATCGAAAAAACAAAACGAACGTGACGGCGGTCGCCGGCGGCGGCTGGATTTTCAACCCAGATTTCAAGGTGTGCAGCCAGAGCACTGATCATGACAGAAAAGCACTCATGTTTGACATTGTACAGAATGAGCAGTACTAGTCACTGAAGACATGCAGCATGCCGCAGGTCCTGACGAGTCTAGATCTGCTCCGGATCCTTAAGGCTCCGGATCCAAGCTTGATCAGGCTGCCAGGATTACTATAGCTCCTGTAGGGCCCCATGGGGGCAGGAGAGCTCGAGAGAGGTACTACTATTAGTACTTCAGGATGTTTGCTTTCGTTCGTGGTGCTCCCGCCCCTGCAGGCCTGTTCATGTTCGAATTCAGTGCATTGCGCCCCTAGGGCCTGCTCGAAGGGGTACCGGTGCTGTCGCGTATTATCGAATTTTTTTAATTTGTTCGGATCCAGGGGATTACATTATGGATCAGGGACGATATGACTATCAGCGACCCGGGCCGACCACATGTGGACACGTTTCGCTCAGTGCGCCTTCGAAAGAAATCATGATCAGGGGCACTAGTACTCTGTGCACACGCATGCAAGCTTCCGTGACACCGGTATACCAACGTCTCGTTCCACAAATCATGGGCGACCATTGGGACGAACGTGAACCGAGGCCGTGACAGACCTTTGCCACTACAAGAACGACTTGCACCCGCTACCTGACCCGACAGAGGCCCGAGGGAGGGGATATCGGCCGAATGACATGTTGGCGCAAGACGCACAATAGACGCTATAAATGATCAAATGAATAGCCTGCTTAGTGGTTTGTGCGTACGCTTTGACTCGGCCGCGATGCGCGCCCCCTGTGTGGCACGGTGCACTCATGAAGCCACGCATCAATAGATCGCGCGGCCATCAAAGCAGGCACTTGACACACGCACGCTGCTGCAGAACGCCTCCAGGCTCCACGGATATACATTAAGACCTCTGCTGAGGCATCCCGGGGTGCAACAGTGAGATCCCTGCTTCAAAGCCATCGTGGCGCCATTCAGTGCATCCTCTATTCGGAGCGTTTGTGCTCCATTGTGGACGTTGACCTTGCGCAAATCTTTATAATGTTTAATTTTGATAGGATACATGTCGTCGGTAGGTCGTTTAAAGGGCGTGTTTTCCAAGTAGCCCTTCGATGAGCTGGGCGCTCGAGGGAACCACTAGAATGAGTGCCTGCTCGTGATTTGCACAGGGATGCGCCGCAAATCCACACATATGGTCAGGTATGGAAGCTCTGGGGATGTCTGAGCCTCTCCTGCTGCCTGCACAAGCGCCTGCGATTGCACTCGGCCTGTGTCTGCTTGTCGCGCGGTATCCCACCGATCAGCCGGAACCCCACCGATCCACCCGCTACCGATTCATGTGCATTGATAGCACAACAGAAATCACGTTTGTGCCAAGGCGCGCGATTTTCAGCGCCTGTGCTCATCCGACTTGCCGGCAGCGGGTCATTGAATTAACCGAGCGGGTGTCAGTCGTGAGGCAGGCCCAGTCGGTCGCACGTATACAACGTCGTAAATCACATACAGGCACTGAATGAACCGGATTTAACGTTGAGTATTGTAGTTACATGTTGTACTTGCTGTACGCAACGTGTCCGCCGTCGTTCTGACAAGGTCGGATCTGGCTGGCGCCAATGCGCCCAGGCCTACAGCTGCAGGCGCAGGCTCATCCTATGAACATGCCTGCGCCCAGAGCCCGTGCTAAGCGCGACAAGTCATCAATGCTTTAAATCTTATCTTGTCCGTAGATATCTGCTGCTACCTCAGTCCCACGACCACGTCTTCATGTTCATATCCTACACAGCCAGCGCAAGTTCAGTAAGTAATTATTCTGTGCAAGCACATGCACTGCACAGATTTAGACCAGGCCAAACAGCTTCTCTGACAGAGCAGCTCCATGAGACCCAGCGGGTTAGCACCTGGTCACTTGTCTTGTAACCTCTGAGGCACTCTGGCGGTCCGACGAGGTCTGCTGAAGTCAGTGGGATCACCACGGTTGATCTCGACCTGGTCATTCTCGGCGCAGTGATCAAATTCGTCCTCATCGTCGTCTGATAAATCTTCCATGCGTCTAGTGGTCTGCTTGGCTTTCTTGGCAACGCGCTGCTTCGGCTTGGTGGATTTGCCCTGGTCATGTAGCTATAGCTCAATGAGGGGGTTGAGCGAGTTTGCAAGTCCTTGCATGAGGCATGTCATGCACTCGAGCAAGCAGTCGTATATATATTTGTTTCAAGCCGACAGCATGCCCACACAGATCAGCATGTTTGCACTCACCTTCTTCGCAGGCCTTGCCTTCTTGACAGGCTTAGGCTCAGTGTTGATGGCTGCATTTGCCTTGTGATCTTTGCGCAGCTCTGTTGCATCAGCCTGTCTCTCTCTCTTGTTCTGCTTCGCAACTTCAATTGACAGTGGTTTACGAATGATGGCACTCCCCTCTCGTTGCCAAACTGCCATGCCGGCGCCTTGTGTTGGATCTGTCAATGGCTGCTGCGTGTTAAAAACGCCCTGCAGTTTGCAGACCATTCAGTAGCCTCAGTTGACACAAGCCTTAGTGTTGTCTAAGGCAGCTGTCTGGGGAAGTTACAAGCAGTGTACACCACGTTCTCAAGCGCAGTGGAGCGCTGGTCATGAGATGTAGACGCTTGCAATTGTATGTTGCAGTTCTCGGCCTCCACCCTCGTGGCCTTGTCAGCCAGCGCCATCGGTTGCTCAGGCATGGCTTGTGCACCAAGCAACGCTTTCAGCTTGAGCATGGCCTGCAACATGCGCAATGTTGTATTATGTTCACATGTTCCTTGACCCAGGTACGTCACGTTAGAGGCATGCAGCAGCTGTGTGGTCTGCAAAACGGTGTGCAACCAGGTCTAAATCTGTACGTACCATGCTGTTCTGTACATTTACGGGAATATCAGTCATGCCATCCTCCGCTCGTGCAATTAGACGAGCCAGCTCTTTCATCTGCTCCCACTCCTGCATATTCAGTGTGGTAACACATCCATGTACACATACAGACGATCGGTTCCACATTGCAAGCGCTGTATGTCTTGTTTAACATAGTGCATGGCAGTGCCACGCACCGCCACGATAGGTGCAGGGGCTGGCTCGTCTGTCACAGAGCTTGGGGGCTGAGCGGATGCTGCATCCGCGATCTTGCTGGCAACTGTGGCTGGTTGAGCCAAAGAAGTGTTAGTACAGGCGGCGGTGTGGTTGCTTGTCTGTGCCTGCATAAGTGTGTACAGGCCTTCTGGCGATGCACGTGTTGCGGTTCTGCGTGACGGTCTTATATTGGACAATGTTCACCCCGCCGATCGTCCGATGCTTTGGGGGCTGCAGGTTCCATTGCCTGAACAATGTACGGATCCCAGGACTCCGTTCTTCTTCAGATATATCTGCCTCACGCCGCGGCAGTTACACAGCAAGATGGGCGACATCAATCCTGCGCGCCGCAACCTGTACGAGGTGATAGAGGCGGACCGACCTCTCAACCTCTTCCTCGATATCGATCGGGATCCCACTCTAATACTCCAGGTGAATGGCGTAGATGTCGACATTAAGGGCGATGTGGACAACCTCATCTCGTCCATACAAGACGCGTGCGACAGTTACGTGAAGACCGGGCTTTCTGCGGACATGCATGTATGTCCCCCACCTCCTCTGTCCCCAACATGCCCTGGGGTTCTTTCCAATTTGCACCCGCGCGCTTTGTCGTCACTGACCGATTCCCTGTAGGCTACCGTACTGGAAGGTTTTTACCCACGCCGCGGGGTGACACCGTCAACCCCAGGATACAAGTGTTCCTTCCATGTCATCATGAAGCACCCAACCTTCATGTGGCCGCTATCAACGTAGCGCGCTCATATT
>JALKAD010000490.1:0-13790 GCA_024500015.1 Ulva compressa | reverse complement strand
GGGCCACATGAAGGTTGGGTGCTTCATGATGACATGGAAGGAGCACTTGTATCCTGGGGTTGACGGTGTCACCCCGCGGCGTGGGTAAAAACCTTCCAGTACGGTAGCCTACAGGGAATCGGTCAGTGACGACAACGCGCGCGGGTGCAAATTGGAAAGAATCACAGGGCATGTTGGGGACAGAGGAGGTGGGGGACATACATGCATGTCCGCAGAAAGCCCGGTCTTCACGTAACTGTCGCACACGTCTTGTATGGACGAGATGAGGTTGTCCACATCGCCCTTAATGTCGACATCTACGCCATTCACCTAGAGTATTAGAGTGGGATCCCGATCGATATCGAGGAAGAGGTTGAGAGGCCGGTCCGCCTCTATCACCTCGTACAGGTTGCGGCGCGCAGGATTGATGTCGCCCATCTTGCTGTGTAACTGCCGCGGCGTGAGGCAGATATATCTGAAGAAGAACGGAGTCCTGGGATCCGTACATTGTTCAGGCAATGGAACCTGCAGCCCCCAAAGCATCGGACGATCGGCGGGGTGAACATTGTCCAATATAAGACCGTCACGCAGAACCGCAACACGTGCATCGCCCGAAGGCCTGTACACACTTATGCAGGCACAGACAAGCAACCACACCGCCAATAATGCCATGCGCGCAGGTCTTGTGCACAGCTGCAGTCAGAGACAAGATCTGGACACGTCTAGATCATGGAGAGGCAGCACGTCTCGGTGTTGAAATGAGAACCGGGCTCGACCGAGCCCCGCGGCTGGGAAAGAGCATCGATGTTGACCTCGTCTGCTGCGCCTATTAACGGTTTCGAACGGGCCAGGGCTCCTGCATGCTCACGTGCCACACGGACGGCGTGCCACAGCAGTCGCTGTGCGCACAGCGGCGGTTGTCAAGCCACTGCTGCTCAGACGCGCGGAGTACAGTGCTCACATGAACGTGGTCCCTGTGCACGTGTATACATACATATGTACAACTGCAGGACCTTGAGGCCTCCGGACGAGTTGCGATTGATATCAACGGCGATCGAAGTGTCACATGAGAAAGAGAACCGGCGACACGTCGCGACGTTGATCACGATCGAGTCGTCGGAGCGTCTTTTGGAACGGAACGCGAATACAACACACTTGCACACGCACCAGCTGGGCCTAGGCCGGATAAGTTCCCCGACAGAAATGCGACACCTCGCTATCGCTAGCGATACACATCGGCGAGATATTGGTATGGCGCCGCAGGTGGGCACATGCACATGCCAGTGGCGGGCGGCCCTGCAGGCCATCATCATGATGGTCTGCCAGTTGGTGCCGGTACACAGCTGGGCCCAGGCCCCTGGCCAGGGCAATTGCAGCGTGAACTCATGCATGAATTTCATATGAACAGCGCTGACCAGTGCACAAGTTCACAAACGCATTTTGTGCCATACATGTACAGACGTCTGCCACAATTGGCTTGCAAGCACCTGCATGCAGTCCCTGCCAGTGCTCTGCCAGTGCTCTACCTGTGCAGCTGGCATTGTGGATCTTTCTGTGTGCTGTTATGAGTCCTAGTCGACTGACTTGGAGTCATGATTGGCAATTGCAGTGTCAGTTGTGGCAGGCAGCTAATGCCCCACAACTTGCCTATCATGACTCAGAGTCAGTCAAGTTCGTCCCATGAAGTGGAGAGCCATTCCTTCAAGTTGGGCACAGCTGGGTGAAGCAATCTCATCACATGTTGCCAGTGCAATTACTGTGAACTTTCTCAAGCCAGGTGAAATGCTTCTGTCATGCATGGCAGAGGATATTAACCAGAAGAAAGAGAAAACATAATCAAAGATACGTGACAGAGGTATGCTCCACGAGGTGGTAGAACACAGAGGAAAACATCACGCCAAAGTGAAACCCAATCATGCATCAGCCACAGCACCCCTGCTAACAGCGGCAGAAGAACAAAGATCTTTTCGAACACAACACGCCACAGCACCATATGGCGTCAGGCACAACGTTAACCACAGCAGATACGACCTCAACCCCCCCTGGCAAACACCCCTCAAACAAACTAGCATGCAATTGGGCCCAATCAGGCAGCCATGTGCACACCACACCAACATGTACCTGCAGCCACCAGCTCAGGCGCGCAGAGACCCATGCAGCCACCTCCCTGATCAGCAAGCTGGAACTGTCTAAGCAGATCACTGCAATCTCACAATGTGCATGTGTTAGGGCCATGCCACATCAAGCCAATAATTTTGGCTTATTCTCTCGAGAAAGCAATTAAGTACCCAGTGACTCACTGGGATGGGGTCGGACTCACACTGTGGCATTGGATGTACCAGGAAATCTGCCTCATGTGGCATGCCCCTTACATAATTTTGTTCAGTACAAAGCATGTTCTTTCTTCCCTGGGCCCATGGGGCCTTGAGAAGCTTGATCTATCACAGTGTAATGCACAATGTAATCATACATACATAAGTTTAAATTGCACACATGTGGTGCACAAGCTTACAGCTGGAACCTGCTTGCGAATGCATTCTTGGTGATGGCAGTAGCAAGTTGAAAAAGTCAGCTGAACAAAATCCTCCTGCCATGGAAGCACAGATCCAATTTGCAAGCCTCCTTGACAGACATATGTTATGCCATATGGTACTACCCGGAGATCTAGAGCCCGGTACCAGGTGGTAAGTTATGCACCAAGTGGCAGGTACAGGTGGTCATGGCAGTCACTGTGTCTACAGTGTATTAGATATACTAGTAGTATACTCTACACGACGAGCTTTAAATTTGACACTAGCTGTCTGGATCCAGAGCTAAAACTGAGCCAACCTAGGCCTCAGACTGCAGCTACTACAAGCAGTCTGTAGCTAATTCAACGTAGGATCGCTTGAACAAAACTCGGGCATCGGACATACGTTGATTGATCGCTTCACCTCGGGAAGCGCTGCCGGCCGGCCAGCCGCGGCTCGAGCTCCGTCGAATGCACATGCATATGCGTGCACGCCTAGGCCTCCCGCCTCTCGAGCTCGGTGCGCATGCCTCTGCACTGGTATTTAAGCAAGGGGATCACAATCGCAAGCGTTGCAACAGCTATAGTACGGCTGCACTGACTGGCTGTAGCTGGGTCGTACGTGACTGCTCCTGAAGAACTTCGACATGTACATCATGATGTACTGTAGCTTACTAGCAAGCACTGCGGCTGGATGTCGCTCCGGCGCGCGGCCGGCTATAAGGCTGCGTGCAGACGTCGGCGAACACATGAGCACTGTTGCAACCGCTCAGGCTCGGCTGGCGAATGTGACGACGCAACTGCAAGCGGCACATGCGCTCGATTTGCGGATCGCGAGGAGGCCGGAGGTGCACTCATGCCGCCGGGCATGCATGCGCACCTCGACTCTCCGAAGATCCGGACTCCTCGAGTGAGTGTAACTCTTCCAGGTGCAAGGTGTTGTGGGTGACGTGATGACGCGCCGAGTGAGTGCACCGTACGGCACGCTGATATATCAAGGCAACTGGCATGCCACATGGAGGCAATCCATGCGGGAACTTCCCCTGAGACTGAAAGCGGTATTCCTGGAAAGTGCCTCTTGTGGCATGCCGATGGCTATATTTATAAACAGGTCCGGAAACACACACGAACGCGCACGTGCACGGTTCGATCCGCCTCCAAAGGATTTTGTCTGACAGCCTTGCGCATGCATGCGCATGGCCACACAGTGTCCACGGCCAGGTTGCCCCACCTGGGTGGGGAGGGTCTCGGGGTGGGGAACTTGTATGTGGGGAAGATGGTAACTTTCTGGAAACTGGTCAGAATTGCAATCTGACGAGTCTGTGGTTCATAATGAAGTGTGTTTTGATGTGTTGATGCTTCATTTGGATCAAAATGCTACTGGTTGCGTTGTTTTGTATTGCAGGCTTCACAGCTTCCCCGAGTCTGGGGTGGGGAAGGCATGGAGGTGGGTAACTCAACTGTGGGGAAGTTTGACCAGGTGTCAAGAACATGGATGCTGCTGCATATTAAGTCATTTGGTGGCATTCATTGGTAATTCGGATTGATACTTACGAATTGAAGGCATCAGAAGTGGTCGTGTGGTGATCGCGGGACGTAGGTTCCCCAAGTGCTGGGTGGGGAGCACCTGAGAGTGGGGAAGCCTGTGGTTGGGCAACACATGGCCCATCATTGAAACGTGAACTACAATCAACGCAAGACGGGCAAGTAAACATATTCGATATAATTGATTGTTGTTGGATCATTATGGCTCGTATCGACGAGCTATCGGACATGTCGCCATCATGTGCCCCAATCAGGCATGGGGCGCTTGTCAGCCTGGGGACTCCTAGTCGGGGAACTTCATCGCAGACGTTTTAATACGCGCGATCATCATCCATACGCGATGAAGCTCATGAGGATGATGCTTGTGCTAGCACCAGTGACACTACTATCACACCACTGCCCGTCCATGATAACATCCTACATATACTCATATCATTAAGCATTGCTTATAGCGCGTTATAAGCCACCTCCTTGATGTCCATGCCCTTGGTGTGCAAGGGCAGCTTGAACTCAAGGTGCAAGCAACAGCAAGGAAAAATGCACATTAGCCCCACCCGCGGCGCCACATATCTCACTATAATGTATGTATGTAACAATCTTGCTCCTTTTACACGTTTCCATGCTTCATTGTGCTGCAATGGAGGGAGGCTGCCATCAACCACAGCACCTTCACACCTACACACAGACCGCACCACAGACCGCACCACAGACAGCACACGCTCAGAAACAACGCAGGCCTACTTGAATATCATGTATCTACATCATCAACGTTACAGCGCATCAAAATTCCTAATCCCCAAAGAGTCCCCAGACTGAAACAGGTTCCCCACCTTACCTTCCCCACCCAGGGTGGGGTACTTTGTCGTGGACACGGTGCATGTAGTCGGCGCGCCCGGGACGCGTCCGGACGGGCGGCCGTGCAGGTACCAGGCACCGGTGCACATGCATGTGGCCTCTACGTATACAGCCTGATCAGGCCTGAGGGCGCTTGCGATTGAAAATGCTCGGTATTCCCGCGGCCGGTTTCCGATCTCGAGATGAGCCAGTTGTCTCACGGATATAGCAATGCATATGCAGACCACTGGCAGGCTGGCGCCATCATGGCCAAGCAAAGTGAGACCAAAGTTGTAACAAGTTGTGCTGCTGCCGTTCGTAGATATGAAGCTGCAGCTGTGAAGTACAAGGCGTTGTGGCCATGGAGTAAACCTTGGATGAGTCTGTGCATGCATGTGAGTGGGAAGACACTAGCAGTATGGACATCTACATGATAGCGTGCACCTGCATACAGTGCTGCGCAGTACTGTACGTACATGTGACACCTGTGTATTGAAAACAGCAGGAATCGGATTCGTCAGCCAGCCAAGAGGAATCGTGCCACAGTGTTGAGTTCCGCAGCTTGTGTCACTAGTCCACCGGTCGAGTAGTGGCAGGTGGAGTAGGGGCACATGGAACCGCTGAGTGCACATATGCACTCTGTATGTATGATGCATTATGCCTGCATCTTTGTCATGCCATCATGTCATCATGCCAGTGGTATTACCATGCGCTGACCAGGCCCAGGATCCGGAGACTCACAGCTGAAGGCTTGTAGAAACGAGATGAAATCTGCTGTGGCCGTGGCACATTGGCCTGTTATTTGCAGAATGGATGTGGGGGTGGTGATTACTCACCTGGCATAAGGTCCGCTTTATCTGCCTTATCCGAGAGTCTGCACAGCATGCAGATTTCTGAGACCAGAGTCAGTTGTGATCATTCTAATACACGCATGAGTGGCACATGTGACCACAGTGTGGAGCATTGAACGTTTTACAGGAGCAGATGTGTGGCGATTCTGGTAGATAGTCACTCTACCACGAATCCCATGTACATCGCGATGTACTTGGGATCCGTGGTAGAGTGACTATCTACCAGAATCGCCACAAGATGATTTGGCACATGCAGCATGCTGCACATCAAGTTGGTATACACTTGGTACTCGATGCCACAGGCCTGACATGCCTGGGCACCAGTGCACCATATGATATGAGTTGATTACAGAAGTGAGTGCAAGGAAAGGCTGTAAGGAACCACACGGATGCACGCGGAACGATGCCACATGCCACACGGAACGATGCCACACAGAAACACGCCACATGGCACCCAATTTTGAAGCCGCCACTACGTAGCACCATCAGTTGATATCGTGACTAAGCGAGCGCAGCACAGTGGCAGGCGCAGTGGCGGCTTCAAATTTTGGTTCAATATGCATGTGGCATGATTCTGTGTGGCATGGTTCCGTTTGGCATGGTTCCGTGTTTGGCGTGTACATGGGCTGCGTTATTTTGTGTGGCTGTGCTTTCGAAAGCACAGACATACACAAATTCGTTCCGGCACTTGTCCATTCTAGCGTTTAAATTTGCTCGTGCGCGGATGGTGGCCTTGGGGCTTGTGATGGTTTGTCTGTTTGCCTGTTGACTGCTCTGTTGCCTCCGGGTCGGCGCTGCTGAGTCCTCGATCTATCACAGTGTAACACACACAAGGAACACAATCGGTTGCACGAACACACAGCACGCCGACCCGAACACAGGCCACACAGCACGCCTACCCGAACACACAGCACGCTGACCCAGCGCAGCACGGCGCCGTCTACGCGCAGGCACCGGGTGCTGGGTAACGCGGCGCCTTGCTGGCGCAAAGTTGGCACAGAGCCAGCCACAGCCGCTGGCATGGCCGTGCACAACCGCCTTGGCCTCGACCGCAAACCCCAAAACACTAGTGCCGAAGCCACCGCCTTTCAACATGACAGTCAGGACAGTGGCTGGAGATGGGCCGGGGTGGGGGGGGGGGGGGGGCGCGGAGGGGGCCCGGGGGGGGCTGGCTGCATTGTGCACCCGGGGTTGAGGGGGGTAGACGAATGGGTGCCGGCCTACCGGGTATGCGCGATATACATATGGCAAGTCAGCTCAGGCAGGCCGTCAGTGGGGACGGCCAGGCCCGGCCAGCCTGGCAGTGGCGCGCAGGGGGGCGGCCATGCGCGCCTGCCGCGCGTTGGCGTTGGCGCAGCACAGCGCCGTTGACAGATCTCGCATGCATGGCAAATGCCACTTTAAACATGAGCATCGTGTTGTGTTACACAGTGATGGATCTAGGACCCAGCAGCGCCGAGGTAACAGACCAGGCAACACGCAAACAGCCAGACAGCCTGAGACCATCTCAAGCACCATGGCCACTCTCCGCACGAGCAAAAATGCCAGAACATCGTGTTGGGGCATCATGCTCTAGGACACCCAATCTGAGACACTTCGCATGCCGTCCATTACGAGTAGCTGTAGGGGTAGGGGACGTTGTCACAAGCTTGCAAGTGGGGGTTTACAATCAGCTGGCAGGCACAGTGCACACAGGGGACTTCAATTTGGCATGCAGAAGCTATCATTTATCTGCCAGATAAACTGCTGGAGTGTCTCCCGGCTGTGTGCACCAGCATGTGCACAAGGACGTAGCACAGACATCGAGATCAATGCAGCAGGCCAGCAGCGAGGGCAGTAGCAAGTAACTTAAAGGTGTGTAACTTGAAACTGTGCGTGAGTCTGTGGGTGGTGCACGGCGCGTTTTGTGTAGCATGTGTTACACTGTGACAGAGCGAGGACTCAGCAGGGCCCAGGCAACAGAGCAGGCAACAAGCAAACAATCAAATAATCAAACAAACAAACAAACAAACAAACCAACAAACAAGTATTTGTGAAGCATGTGTGGTGGCATTTTCGATTTCATGAATATTCCTGTGCACTCGCTATTGGCCACAGTAGCAAGTAAGCAACCTAGAGCCAGCAAGCTCCCAGCAAGCTCCCAGCAGCAACCAACTTGGATGAACGACATGTCAGATCCCACAAGGTACGTGACAGAAGCACACACCTGCACACACCCGCGCACACCATCATGCATAACCTCATCCGGTCACACCCACACGCATGCATGCCACCCCAGTCACGCCATGCCTACTAGTAGGCCAGCACGCCCCTACTGGTACCGCCATTGATGAACAGGTCATGCAGAGCCGCTCCAACTGGCACCCGAAAGACCCCACTGCACCCAGCCCCTCCTGAGAACATGCATGCCATCCGCCACGACCACCGTGCGCCGCGGGGCCTGGGCGCTCGCAAGTGCTCCCCACTGCCAGGCCTGCATCATGATGAGCTGGAAGCACCCGTACGCGTGCGGCCCCACTGGCAGGCCCTGGCACGCGTGAGCCGCAGAGGCCTCGTCGAGACAGCAGGACGTTGGCACTGCCGCATCCCCACTGGCATCTCTGTTTCTAGTTTTGCCTTGTCCGAGTCGTCGGCTGTGGCGGCAGCATGCCGTTTAATTTTTTTTTAATTTGAATACAAGTTAAAGCAATTGACAGACTCTGCTGCTCGGAGTGGTGGCCGGTACGTGTGTTTGACGTTTCGTATCGATACGATTTATTAAAATTCGCGTATTCAATACGGTCAATTGTCACAATTCAATTCGAGAAAACGGGGGCGGTGGCGGGGTGTCGTAGATGGCTAGCCATGGAGCCAGCCCTGCGCCGCCACGCCAAGGGGAGCACACGCGGTCATTCGTGTGTGAGATATTCGAATACACACATAGCGACACATGCATTAGGCGAATTACAACTGTGATGCGGCGCGGCAGCTTGGAATCGATCACATCAGGACAGCGCTTCAAAGCCAATGGCGCTTTCGTCCTGGCCACCGTATTTCCATATTCCATACATTTTTTTAATACGCATACGTATTCAATACGGTTTCCCCGCAAATACGCGTATTTGTCGAACCCTGCTGCAATGTTGTCCAGTGGTCTGCGGTCCCGGTAAGCTTGTGTACCGTCGTAATTACAAACCTCCGCCGAAGTCCATCTGCGGAGCAGACGAAGGATTTTTTTTTTGGCCCGCCGATCAGTTTGAACCGGGACAGATCACGCCAATTAATGTCGGCGCACGCCGCCGATGTACCAATTAATTGAAGAAGTCGGACGAGACAGAGAAGAAGTCGGACGAGACAGAGAAGAAGTCGGACGATACAGAGTTGTATCATACGTCCGGGCTCCGCCGGTCACCGCGGTACCGGTATCGTGGCGCATTGGCCGGCCCGCGCACATGAATTTACTACCGTGGCTTCCCTGCATGCTATATTGGCGGCTGATTCGGTCAAGCACGTGCATTCGGGTCATCACCTATCAGTGTCAGCCACAACTCGGCTTGCTCGGACGCGACAAGGCTCTCCAACGCCACATGTCCCGCCGACCCACATGTTGCCACAGGCATGTTGCTCAGGACACCCGACAACCCGTTGCAACACGTTGCAAAGGTGGCGATACCGCCATCACGTGGGCTAGTGCGGACCGGACAAGGCTGCCAGATACCAGCAGTTGCACCGACACACATGGACTGGACTGTTGGGGGCGTCAGCTAGAGCTGTATTTTACAGTTTAGGGCCCCTAAAGTCAATTTTAATGCCCTTAAAATAGGCCCTTTAATAAGCCCTAAAGCTGATATTGCTTGGTTAAAGTCCGAGCCTTAAAGAATTTTAGCACCACCATGCTAAACAATGTTAAGAGTCCCAATCGAAGTTTAGGTCACTTTAAAGCGCACGTTTAAGTATATTTCGGGAGGATCCCGTGGGACCGCCGTGGACCACCGTGGACGACTGTGACAGTATCCGATCTGGGAATCAATGAGGCGCAGTTGGATGAGGCTGTGGAGAGTGTCTTTCCTGCAATGCATATGTCTTGGCAAATGCAAGTCATGCCCAGCTGCATTGTCAGACACGCTGCCCTCAAAGTGAATGCATACATGGCGCCAAACGATCTGTTGAAGACTGCATATGTTGCACAGTTGCACAGTTTGTGCAGCATATGCTGTCAGTGATGCACCCATAGACATTCTGTGATGCGCAGAGCATACAAAGGGAATAAGCTTGAGATTGCACGCTTACTAGCTGGCCCAATCCAGCCAGTGAATGACAGCATGAGTGAGGATGAGGGTGCCTCAGGCTGTGATGAAAGTGTGGATCCAGATGGAGATTGGTAGGCGTGCGCAATCATGGACAGTGCTGGTGTCAATCTGTCATACGGTGTTATTCAGCTGCAGGTGTCACTCTACCATCTTGACGTACCAGTGTGTTACACGGTGATAGATCTAGGACCCAGCAGCGCCAAGGCAACAGACCAGGCAACACGCAAGAAGACAGACAGCCCATCGCAAGTACCAAGGCTACTCTCCGCAGAGCTAATGCCAGAACGATTTCGCTCAAACTTGCGCTGGCATGAAAGCAAGCACACACACCATCTTGACGTACCAGTGCAAGCCAGGGCCTTGCAGGTTGAAAACTCAAGTTCCCAATACCCTCACAGCTTCAAAGAGCAGCCCAGAGTGGCGCATATAGGCGCACATGACTCATTCGGACTTGTGTGCAAACTTTATCTAAATAATTGCTAAAGCGTGGTTCTGGGTCATGACCAATCTTTCATTGGGGGGGCATCTGGGGCGTGTCAGGGGCATCAAGCTCATCGGGGAAGCATCGTAGGCGTGTCAGGGGCATCAAGCTCATTGCGGGAGCATCGGGGGCGTGTCAGGGGCATCAAGCTCATCGAGGAAGCATCGTAGGCGTGTCAGGGGCATCCAGTTCATTGGGGAAGCATCGTAGGTGTGTCAGGGGCATCAAGCTCATCGGGGGGACATCGGGGGCGTGTCAGGATCATTGTCAGGATCATTTGATCAATCTAAATAAACTTAAACATGCTTCTGGCACTCCAATTTTAAGTTTAGAAAATTTTAGAAAATTGGTTTATTACTAAAGCTGTTCGGGTGCTCCACTAAAATACAGCTCTAGCGTCAGCCCCCGGGCTCTCATGGGCGGTGGGCCCGCGACGGAGTGCTCGAATGGGGCCGGATATAGTGGGGGTTCTACTGTTGGGGGGGTCAGTGGTGGCCGGGTTTGCTGGGGTGGGCGGTTGTAGTACGTAGTGTGGAGGTGGTTGCTGTGGCGCTGGTGTGGCGAGGTGGGCGTGGCGGTGGGGTGCCGGGCGTGTGTCGGAGGCTGCTGAGGTGTGGTTTGCTGCTGTGTAGGTTCGTTGTGGCTTTTCTCCCGGGACAGTTGCTGCTTGTTGCTGTTGTCTGCTGTCGAGGGGGTTTTGGCTGTCTGCTTTCCTGCTGTTGCCCTCGCTGCCGGGCTCTTGCGTTCATCTCCGTGTAACACGCATGGACTGGACGGTGGACACGAGTTCTTTTTCTTTGTGCTGCGTCGCCGAAGGAGACGCTGCGGACACTGGACAAACGCAAATTTTCCGCCGAATGATGCACGCTCCGGACGGGGACGTCGGCGGAGGTTTGTGATTACTACGGGTACAACGCGCAATGGCGTGGAACTCCAGGATTGATTCATTATAACCAATGGCAAATTTGGTTTAAAATTAGCCAAGTGGCTGATCAATCCAATGTGCTGACACGGAAGCTCTGCCCGTTCGAATTCCCTCCTCTGAGAGTCTAAATAGTCTGTCTAACGGCCGTGATGTCACCCCTCCACCCCAGTTGATACCATCCTGAGTGCTTGCAATTGGGTGCGGGCAGCCCGGACGTACGCGTCAAGGCGCTTCAACTGGTGCACCAGTTAGCAGCATGCATATGCTGCTACACGCGATTGCGGAATGGCAGTGGACATGCACACCGGGAACGCGTGCACTAGCACCGCCGGCAGCACACAGCCTGAGGGCAGCGCGCAACGTATATGCTCACCGCCGCACAGACCAGCTGTCGGGGTCGGGTGGACTATCTCGTGACCTATGCGATTCTCGTGCCGTTGCCGCGGCGCTAGCTATAGCGCTCTACGATGGTGCGCCAACGCCGGCCATGTGGCCTGTACATGTGCGCCGCTGGGCAGCCTCGAGCTCGCTTCTGTGGCGGACTACGTGCGCCGCCGATGTGACCGCACTGTCGCCCTGCTGATAATGCCCCCAACATTCACAGCTGTTTCTGGTAGTGCTGATGCAGAAGCTGATAGCTCTCCCGCTGGCAGCCCAGACGCAGCGGGCTGTCCTCTCCCATGGTGCCTGCAGCACCGCGTAGCACACGGGTACCTGCTGCGCATGCGCAGCATGCGCACCACAGACTGTCACCACCTCGCGCGGCCCCTCACAGGCGTTGCGGATGACATTTAATTGCAAGCCTGCGAGCCATGTGCCGCATCGTCGGTGCCGAGTACCTCACCGCGTTGCAGCGCCAACAGGCCCTGCTCCCTCACAGGCATGGGTGTTCAACCCTACACGTTCGACCGTGCTGACGCAGCTCGCCTTGCGGCAGCGGCAGTGGCCCACGCGGTGCTGGCAGACGGCATCGACCGTGGCAGGCCGTTCGAACTCCGCGGCCCCGCTGCCGTCCAGCACCAGGCTCCACTTGCAGAGGTTGCAGGCGGCATGGCGCCATGCCGTGCAGCTGCAGGGCGTCTCGAACAGCCCGGCCCTCGCCGACACCTGGGCATCCGAAACAGGCACGGAGCTGTGCATGACGTAGCTCCAGCGCGCGCACGGCCGGGCGGACACAGATGCATGCTGGACTGTCCTGCGAGACACTCTGCATGCTCTGAAGCAGGATCACAATTCCCCAGTCTGGCCCGGTTCCTCAGCTGCTCTGGCTCGCTCGCCTCAGAGTGTCTCTTGGCCTGCCCGGGCACTGTGACAGGCCTTACCGCCCTTGAGCTTCAGGTAGGTGTGCTGCTGCGGCTGGGCGAGCCACGTCAGCCCGCCCTGGACTCCGACGCGGCCCGCCCCTGTGGCAGCGTGGCTGCGCCCGGCTCGCACAGTGTGGCCTGTGGCCAGCTGTGGGCGACTACCAGCCAGATCTGCAGAGGCAACATGCGGTCCTCTTGTCGTGGCGGCGGCTGCTCAGGCGAACATGCGTCCCGTTGTCGCTCAAGCCGGACGTGGGAAAGCTCCCCGGAAGCATTCGCGTGATCCCCCTCCGCAGCAGCCGGGCGTTAATTATATATAGATATAGATATCGTGTGCCACTGGTTTGGGGCCTGGCCCGAAGCGCACTGATGGCTGACCATACCCCCCCTTTTGTACATGTGTTACACAGTGATGGAGCTTGCACGAAATTGTTCTGGCATTTGCTCGTGCGGAGAGTAGCCTTGGTACTTGCGATGGGCTGCCTGTCTTTTTGCGTGTTGCCTGGTCTGTTGCCTCGGCGCTGCTGGGTCCTAGATCTATCACCGTAGGGGGGCTATCACTCAGTCCTATGGTACTCCCAGTCCTGTCGCGGACACCAGAAACATCCCAGACTGACTTTGGGAGCACTATAGGGCATAACTAGGTACTCTGGGAAGGGCTGCGGGCCGTTTGGGGGATGTGACGAAACCCCCAAACCGGACGACCTTTTCGGTCGAAAATGCCATGTTTCCCCAAACTTCCAAAACAAGCCCGCAGCCCTTCCCAGAGTACCTAGTTATGCCCTATAGTGCTCCCAAAGTCAGTCTGGGATGTTTCTGGTGTCCGCGACAGGACTGGGAGTACCATAGAGCTGAGTGAGCACCCCCCTGTCCGGGCCAGCCGTGATGTCCAGGAATTCTTTTTGTGTTCTGTGTGTGTATGGTTACAGAGTACCGTTATGCGCTAGTCATGCCAGTGGCACATCCGACGCACTACCTCACAACTCAGCACTGCACCCGGGCGGACTCTGCCCGCCACGGCTGCCTTTCCAGACACACCAGTCATGATCTGCAAGCCTATCCTGAACAACAGC
>JALKAD010000489.1:0-12997 GCA_024500015.1 Ulva compressa | reverse complement strand
CATGGTAACCGTCCTGCTTGTGATTATTTGTTTGTTTTGTTTGTTTTGTTCCCTGCCTTGTTCCCTTGGCGCTGCCGAGGCCTTGTTCTATCGCAGTGTAACAAATGGCATCGCTACTGACGCGCCCCAGCTCGCTGATCGTCAAAATCCATTAGGAACATCGCTCATGATGTTGATGCAGCGCTGCGCTTGATTCATTAGATTCTTCAGAATGAGTTGGAGCTGTGACACGCTGCGCGAGACTCCGTGTACTACGACTATTATTAGTAGTAAACACATGTGGGGCTGTTGACAGCGGGTGAAGCCTTCAACATGCGATTCCAACGTGTGTTCTATATCTACGTAGTCTGATACGCGAGCAACCTGGTTCGCCTTTTTTTGCTCGCTTCGCTAGCTCCGGTACTGGCCTGCACTATCCCATCCACAACTTGAGCAAGTTGAACATGTGCGGCCAACGTTGTGTCGGTTGTGTCGGTTCGTTGTGGCTTTGCGCCTGGGAGTGTCGCTGCGTGTTGCTGCCTACTTGCGGGGTTTTGGTCGTGTGCTTGCCTGCTGGTGCCCTTGCTGCCGGGCTCTTGCGTTGATCTCCGTGTAACACACCATCACCCTGTAGCCACATTCTTCACTGGAACTTGAAACGTACCTGCTGACAGAATTCTGCAGAAGCGAGTCTCCTAGTGCACTCAATGCGCAAAGCGCTCACACAGCGTGTCAATATGCATGATACAGGAATCGAGGATCAGGTACCATGGACTTTGTCAGGTTCATTTGAGTCACCTTGTGAAGCGAAATGCTGACCTTGATCCCTGCCGGGGCCGTGTCACACGTTGCACCCCTGTCACCGCTTACGTTTTTCACGTTCTCGCCATCTCGTATCGCATTTCCAACACCTTTTATTTCCTCACGTGTTTGCGGCAGGCCCGGACCGTGTGGCCATCGATATCGTCGGCAGAGCCTTTAGCTACGACTCGAAAACGTTGCCCTTTGCTGCATCTGAGACTGTGATCATAGTCACTGAATGGAGCCATAATGGGCGTTAAAGTGCAGCATGAGCGCCAAAAGCGTGGCGTCATCGTCTCCTTTTGCGGCACGACTGCTTCGTTCCGGTATGAAGGACGCACGGTTGCGATTCCCGGCACAGCAGTAGAGCGCAGCCGGCTACTTGCGGACATGTGCAAGGAGCATGTCTCTGACGAGGAGTAGATGGGTTTCCTTGCTGGTCCGCTGATCGTTGCCCTCGTGTCCACTTGACGCCGGGAGTGGCCAGAATTTCACGAGATACTGGCGATCCTATCCTTGCGACGCGGCATCCATGCTTAAATTATACTATATCTGAGATATAGACTGTACTATGCATTGCGCACGGTCTTTCGGCTCATCTCGGCATGTCCCTGCCCGTGTCTTTGCTATCGCGCGATGGCGTTGTCCGCCAACGTAACCGGGCACCTGCTTCATGATCAGGTGCCTGCTTCAACGTGTAATCAGGTCGGTTGTCCACACGATCCCTATTTGTCACATTTTACATAGAGAGCATGCGCTCACTGTTCCATGAAACACATCGCTGCATGGTAGGACCTCTTCAGCCTTGGTTGAATTGAACTGACGTCCATCGCGTGGTCAACGCGACTAACAAGTGCAAATCTGTACGGTTATGTACACTCTGCCACAATGTGGCCAAATCTATGCTGTAGCAAGCACGTAGGGATGCGCCCAGGCAGCTCACATGGGCAATGTGGCTGGAGGTCCTAGCTGACCTGCCTTCACACACACCGGGCGCCCCACCTCTCTTGTGCATTCTCATTGTATACAACAAAGTCGACTAGTGAACCTGGCGCAGTTGTAAAGGAATTGCAGTAGTTTGTACACATGCGGAGCCAAGCTTCTGTACATGTTTTCCGGCCATCCACCCGTGGAGCGGTCTGCGAGTACGTTCCACTGGCAGCCATCCAAGCACACACCCGCACGCTCCAGGTTGTTTCAGATGTGCTTCCAGGTTGTGTCCAACGTGCTTCCCATATTCTGTGGCATGCAGGCGGCAGACTTTCTCTAAGATGGCCGCTCCAAATCCCGGATCATTCACGCTCTCAGCCTTGCTTTCGCCCCATGGCCAGCCGCAAACCCGGTGGAGACCAGCGATGACTCCTCGCATGCCGAAGCGTCAGACGAAGATGCCAATTCTGCATTGAGAGAGGATGCCTGTTGCTGCGTCGAACTGGCGGCGGAGGAAGGGTGCAGGGAGACGGTATGCGATGTCTGCAAGGCCCGCCAGGTGCGCCCTCGAGCTCGATGCCAGTCTTCGTCAATGGAGGAAGGGAGCAGGTCAACTCGCAGCTGTGCAGGCCGAGACAGTATGCACATGCCCCTCTCTGGCAGTACACGTTTATGAACCAGCATGGCACTGCAGCTGCGACAGTCTGCCACTGGTGCATCTTGATATCTTGATATCGGTGCCATTGCATGCGGGTACAAGACAGCCACGTGCACAATTGGCGGTGCCTACTGAGAGGCGTGCGCCCGAGTAGCATCTCGGAAATCTGCTATGGCTGCGTGTCTTGATGCTTTTGTCAATCAAATGCCGAGCTGGCCTGTGCTCGCTGCTTGCGCAACACAGGTCATGTTACGGAGTATGCGTGTTTCTGTCCAGTACAGTCACCTTCCCGATGGCACTGCAGCCTGCCTGGAACGTATTGCTTGCACATCATGCTGTGGTGGAGTGCGCAGGTGTGGCTGCGCGGGTGCGGTTGTGTCAGTTGTGCCGGTTGGTTATGGCTTTTCGCTTGGGACTGTTGCTGTTTGTTGCTGCCTACTTGCGGGGGTTTGGTCATCTGCTTTCCCCAGGCTGCTGTTGCCCACGCTGCAGGGCTCTTGCTTTCATATCCGTGTAACACATCATGAGGTCAATCGATCATGGTTCATGATGGATGCTATGGCATCTGCAGTGCAGAGGCAGCGTGTATGCAACCCCTGCGCAAACCATCCGCTCCCGCGTGCGTAAAGGTCACCGTCTCATGTCCTGTTTGTGGCCATGTGGGCTGACAGCTCCGGCGTATGCAGCGAGACGCAGCAGCCGATGCGACGTCTAAACTGTTGCGTCTGCAGCGACTCGAGCTCGGTGCTACACCTGCTGGCGACGACGCAGAGTGCCTACAGCCGCAGCTGCTGGAATTCTTCTGTGCATGCCACATGCTCGGGCCGCTCGACTTTGATGAGGTTTTAGAGCGTAATGCCGCCTGCTCACTTGGGCCGGCGCCCACGGCTGCACAGCGGCTGCGTGTGCGGAGGGTGCGCTCTGCTGCTGGCGCCCATGTGCGCGTGTTTGCTGACAGCCTCCACGATTCGAAATCAGTTTAGCAGTACCGGTAATGTCCTGGTGGCTGTACATTTGGTTGACTTGTGCGGTTCGCCCTACTAAGCGTTTTGAATGCATGCGCTGTGCAGATCCTCGAGGCGGCCCGCCCTTCCCACATCATTGACTTATTTCATGCCATCCCCTACGCCCCAGACTCCACATCCCGCTTTGAGCCAGACTTCCCGTTCAAGCAGGCGGCTCTGCTGCACCAGCTGCTGCTGCTCGTGCCGCCCTCCCTGCACGCCGCCGTTCTGCACGCCCGCTGCCCCTCCATCGCCCGTGAAGGCGCCCTCTCGCTGGCCCACCTGCCCCCCTTTCAGCTGGTTGCCAACCCTGCCAATGGCCCAGCAAAGTTCTGTACCGTGGCGCCCCTTGCACTCGCAGCAGTGGCGCACCTCGCTGTCGGCGCCATGAGGCCCTCACGCCAGGTCGCCCACACCACTACGCATGTCAGCACCGGGCACTGCGCAGCACCGGGCGACTGCTGAAGGGGCCGCCGACACTGCCCAGCTGACGTGCGAGAAAGCTCTGGCAAGGCCCCTCACTAACACGCGCTTCCGAGTCCTCGCCTTCAGTCAAACGCGCCCGGCTGACGCAGGAGCACATGGCAGGCCCCGCTGCAAGCAGTCACAACTTGCACACCGCATTGATGGGCGAAGGGTTCACTGTGAAGGCTGAGGACGATGCCGGACTGATCAACGCCACATTTATTGGTCGAGCCCGGCGACCCGCGTGATCCGCCGCTACCAACGCCATCAGATCTCTTGCCGGCCGCAGCCCTGGACCTTGCTGGAGGCCTTACACGACTGAGCCTTGCGGTCACACCACAAGACGCGCTTTCCATATTCACCTTTGTGGGGCAGCTGCGCATGCTGCGCACGCTGCGGCTGGTCATCGCGAGCTTAGAGCGAATCGACATGCTGAGCCTCGGCACCACGCTGCACACGCTGCCCGCGCTGGCCGCGCTGCACATCAAAGCAGAGCGGCACGTGGTCCTCGATACTGCAGGGTTATTCGGCTTGCAGCAGCTCATGGCCATCATCAGCGGGCTGTCGGAGCTCGCTGCGCTCAGCCTTGAGCAATGCTTCCACATCCTTGAGCCCTTCAGCAAGAGCAGCGCCTGCTCTAGGAGCCGTGAGGCTGCTGTGGCGCTTACCCAGCTGCGTGCCCTGATAAGGCTAACGCCCCTCAGCCTGCGTGGCAATGGTCTGTGCTACAAGGACATGCGCGCTGCCCTGTGTGCTGCGCTGCGGCCTCTGAAGCAGCTGCAGCACGCAGCACTGTCCTGCGGAGGGGGAGGGGCTGGTGCGGCTCTAGCGGTACTCTGCAAAGGTTCCTTCACAGCGCTGCGCGCACTCGACGTGACGGGCATCGATGAGGAGCTGCTGAGCCGGCTGGCATCTGATTCAGTGGCTTCGGGGGTCGGCCGTGGTCTCACAGCGATGTCACTGGAGCATGGCAGATATGACCGTGTACAACTGGCCAAACACGTCGAGGCCTTCCCCGCACTGCAGCGCTTGTGCTGCGGTTAAGCGCTCCAAAGTGATGTACTGCGGGATCTCGCGGCCGCGCTGCAACATCTGTCAGATCTGCGGCGGCTGGAGGTCCACTGCGATACCCCATCCAGTGAAGGCTGTCTTTTTGTCCTGGAGGCCGCGGCTCAGCTTCATGCGTCTGCCGTGGGTGGGCTGCGGCGGCTGAGTGTTTGCGGTGCGGCACTGGGGGCCACCAGCCCGCGCCTGGCTGCGGCGTTCGAGCATTTAGTCGCGCTGCAGGAGGTACACCTGCTGGAAGCGCAGCTGACCGTGCACGGAATGCGGGACGTGCTGCGCGTGCTGCCAGGGCTGCCGCAGCTGCACACCCTGACCCTGTCGTGCGACAGCATAGATAAGGGGTCCATCATGGACCTCATGCCGGACCTTATGGCGGCGACTAGTTTGCAGCATCTTGCCGTTGCAACCCGCATGCGTATGCCTGCCCGAACGCAGCACGAGGTGAGGCAGGCCATCATCGTGGCTGCGCCTTGGATGTCGGCAGTGACTCTGGGCAAGGCACCCCTGCAATTAGGTCACTGGGCAAATCTGCCAGAGAATGAGTAGGTGTCTGCAGGGTGATATGATGTATTCTTGCCGAACGGAACGCCACGTATATGCAAAGCTGGTCTCTGCTTGCCATTGTGTGACTGCTTTCAACTGTGGGCTTATGGCACCATGCTGCAGACGCCACGCTGCGGACGCCATGCTGCGCACTCCATGCTGCAGAGCGTCTGTAGTGAGTGCAAGTGTGGGATTGGGTCGGCTTTCTCGACTGCCGGTAGCACGTGCTGGCATTGTGTTACATAGTGATAAATCTAGGACCCAGCAGCGCCGAGGCAACAGACAAGGCAACACGCAAACAGACAGACAGCCCACCGCAAGCACCAAGGCTACACTCCGCACGAGCAAATGCCAGAACGGATTCGTTCAAACTTGCGCCGGCATGAAAGCAAGCACACACATGTGCATGCACACACACACACACACACACACACACACACATACACACACAAACAACGCAGGACCCGAGCGCAGCACCGCGCAGTACCACACAGTCCATGCGCACACTGCGCTGGCAGTGTGCAGTGCTGCGCCCCAGAAGTGCTACGCTCCCCCGCCACTGTGTTCCCGGAAAACGAGTCCAAGTCGGTGTCATGTTGCCATGCATGCAGCTTTGGTTTCTATTACCTGTAGCTTCACACCTGCAGCTCGGCCGGTCGGATCAATGAGGCGCGCCGCGCCCGTATCGCTGTTAACACGCTGTTGCATGCATCAAATGAACTGCGCAGGCCTGATGTGTGTTGCCCCAGCGGACGATCCTTTTGCACCCCTGCCCACCTTGCCGCACCATGCGTGTGACCTGGTGGTTATATGAAGTCAGCGCCTTGATAGTCAAACGCGAGATCACTGTAACACGAATCGAACGTTTCGATTCAGTACTGAATGTGTGCTCCTGTGGGGCGTGTTGCTGTAGCTAGCCAATGCGGAAGTGGATGTGATCTCTGCCAATGTGCGAGTTTCAGCTGGGTTCGAAAATGGATATCGGCGGCGACAGCCCGCACCCTGTGCTACCAGGCACTGCCGGCGGCAAATCAGTTGCTATATCAAATTGTTGATCGTCTAATCATGGCTCACTTGATCGTCTAATCATTAGCTCAACGTAGTGCTTGCAGCTGGATTGCAGCAGAACGTCAAATGGTGTGCGGTAGGACGTCAGACGGTTGACTCAATCCTACCATGCCCACCATGGCTAGATCTAGAGGCCTGTGCAGCACAGCATTGCGCACCTGTGGTTCCAGTTGACGCACTAGTCGCAGACACATGTTTGGCGCAGGGCGCTGGCAGCTCCATAGGCAGCATGCACATAGGATGCCCTCATGCATATGGTCAACATCGCCGCTCTTTGACTACAGGTATCCATTCTTAATGCCTTTGTTGCTGTCACATAGTTGAGCTTGCAGTTGGCACGGCGCAGTTTTCCCACAAGGCTGTGCCAAATTTTGACCGTTTGAAAGCAATATGCGTAGCAGCTAGCTGCGGTGAGGTGTCGAGAGGTCAGTAATGAAGATGCCATCGATGCACCGACTGCAGGACCTACAACGCAGCCAGAGCGCATGCTGTTCTACGTACGCAGTAGCTGCTACAAGATCGCTTCAGAGATGCACATGTCTCTGAGAGAGATATGGGCCGCACTGCATCACGTGCCGCGTGCGCACCTCTGGTCACCGTCGACGAAATTTGTGCAACTTACTTGCCCGACCATCAGTGCACACCATCATAACAATAGAAACTGTTCAGGCTAGTGGGTCTGCTGCGCATATATAGTTTCTCACTCCTCACATTGTGCGGAGCATCAGCGGCGCCTCCCCCCCCCTCCCCCCCCCCTGCTGCGTCATGCAGATCCTGAGAGACCTGTCCATGCCATCAGAGTCCCCATCAATATTTCACTGGCAACATGATGAGCCATGCCAGCCTGCATCGCCAGGTGGCCGCCGTCTACCAGCATGCCGCTCATGATCTCCTCCCTCCACTGGTGGCACGCGATGCAGCATACGAATGCAGCGCAATTGTATCTGATCTCACGACCGAAACGGCAGACCGCAATGCGGGCTCAGGGATGAGACAGGCTGGCCTTGGACATGCAGCGTTGCCCACCCCAGAACTATCTTGACAGCAGAACTTCGTTGAACGCAAGAGCAAAAAAACTGGACGTGACTGTCAACCCGCCTGCGCCAGAGGCAACAGCAGCTATCTACAGCGCTGTGGATGCAGCTGCAGAGGAGGTCACCTGCAGTGGAGGTCACCTGCAGAGGAGGTATGGATTTCCACTGTACACCGTCGTCCCGTACAGGGGCTGCCACCAGCTCCATCCCGCGCGCTCCGTGTCCAGGCGTGTGTTCGTGCAGAATGCCATGTGCACCCTATCATGCAATCCCCTGCCGGGGTGTCAGCAGGCAGGCCCTCGCATCGACTCGGCCCGCAGCCGGCTTCCTCGGCAGGCGGTGCTGCCTGGCCGCAAGGCCCCATCACGACGGATCGTGTGTAGCTCAGCAGTCAACGGCGATCACGAGCGTAGGTCCCCTTATGCAGTCCTCGAGGGTGCAACTGTCTCAACATGAGTCTGGATAACGGGACTGGCAATGTCCACGCGGCAAGCAATGCACGCAGCGGCAATGCAAGCGCTTGCATGCAATGCATGCATGCACGCAGGGCAGCATCTTATCCGGTGAAACATGCAGCAGGAGCTACATGGTTTTGATGTCCAGGCCCGTATGTAATCGACAGTGTCACACAAAAATCTCATGCATGTAGACAGCAGTGCCCGACCCACAGCCCAGACGTGAGCCGAGGGTGCTGGAAAAATCGGAGGCAGCATACAGCGGCCTCAGCTTGGCACAACTTTGAAAGCACGGCACATGTGGCACATGTGCCGTCGCTAGTTCGTTCTGGCATTTGCTCGTGCGGAGAGTGGCCTTGGTGCTTGTGGTGGCCTGTCTGTCTGTTTGCGTGTTGCCTGGTCTGTTGCCTCGGCGCTGCTGGGTCCTAGATCTATCACTGTGGAACACGTGGCACATGCTCCCCAGGCACACAGCTGGCCAGCGGGAACCCATATTATGTACAAACAACAAACAAATCTGAGAGGCAGGCAAAGGGGTGCAGTCCAGACCCGGCACCTGCGAGAATTCGCAGAAATGCATCCCTACCCCGGTGGAACCCATCCTCAAGTAGGCCCGATTGACAGGCGACTCGGAGGATGGCCCACCGTGTGGCTGTGGCGCTGTACCCAAGGTGCTTGGCCTCGAGCCAAACGGCCAGGAAGCCCACGCTTGAAGGAGGCCGTTGAGCGTGGCGGATATGTTGTCACAGAGGGTCATAGATCTATCACTGTGTAAAACAGAGGCGGGCACATGTGCCCATGATCCAGGCGCGGAGGTACCTTGATTTCTTTGCGCGCGGGCCAGGTGAAATTATGTTCACTGTGAAGCAGCCATGGTAATAGCTGAACTTCAGCTTGAAGGTGCTTGGTAGGTGCACCTAACTACATGTACAGTTGCAGACAGACTCAGTGTGCACACAGACGTCGCTCCCGTCAGGACAAATCCGGCGCAGGACGAACCAGCTCGCGACGACATTCCATCACCCAATAGCTGCAGCGCTCGATGATAATGTCATGGGCAGAGCTGTAGCTCTACAGCTACAGGTGGAGCAGTTTCGACGGATCCATGCTCCATTGCGGCCGAATCAGCAGCGCAAGCTTGCCGGCGAGCTCATAGTAAACGCGAAGTGTCTTGTTGCTTGGCTTGGGCTTACTGTATTGGTAGAAAATAGCGTTCTATGTGTGGAAGGTATACGTATACTAGTACTGGCTAGGTGCAGGTTATGGTTCATGCGCATGCGATGATTCCGTCCTGTTGACTTGCTGTTGCACCTTCCACAGCTGTATAGGCAATGAATCTGCAGGCACCACAGACATACGTATATCTTCATATCTGATGCTCAGCTTCGACTGGTCTCTGCAGATCACCTGGCTCTCTGCGCCTGCGCAACGCAAAGGTACTGTGGCACACGCGTATGTACAGCGCTAGCTGGATCGCACACACGAGCGCGTACAAAACACGGCAGTTGTTAGAGCTAGGCATCATGCCCTGCGATCGGCTTCTGATATCGACTGGCCAGGCCACTTCACATGCGAGGGTGCGATGTACATGTCTACATTGCATCTTAAGCAATTGCACTGCTGTGAGTGCATCAGGCAGGCGCGGCATATGTATCTGGGCGGACATTGGTCATTTTATTTGACAGAAAGCCATGAGAGACATGTACAGGTTGCGGGGCGAGCCACTGCAGCAGTGGCCTTGGTGCTCTTTGCACTATCCTCGTGCGTACCGTCTGCGTCTGGCTGCGCACACCGCGATTTGCGGGCGGCCGGTGAAGATAAGGATGTCATGTTTCGATATGTGGCGACGCCGACAGAATACATCACGGCGGTGGATGACGGGGTCCGGCATGTTGTGGTGACGCAACACTTGAACCTGACCGGGACCGGGTTTGCCAGACCGCCGAGGACGCTCTCGGTGGGAGTGGTACCGGTCGAGACACATACAACATGGACAATTCAGGCATGCCTTCCTTCACTTGAGGATGTGTCGGTTCGTTGTGGCATGGGCGTCTGTGCATATGCATCATGATGCATCATGATGTTGCTGCAGCTTGCTGCTTGCGGAGGGTTGGTTGTTTGCTTTCTTGATGTTGCCCTCGCTGCCGGCGGCCGGGCTCTTGCGTTGATCTCCGTGTAACACTTGAGGATCAATTCACAAACAGGCACGCGCTGCACATGTACACACGTCTGTCTTTCTGCGTGTTGCCTGGTCTGTTGCCTCGGCGCTGCTGGGTCCTAGATCTATCACCGTGTAACACACATGTACACACGCACAGGTCCACGTTCTCGGGTGTGGCCGGGCGCAGTAGGGTCGTTCCGGGCAGCTGTCGCGTACGACCTAGCGTCCACCGGCGTGCCGGCCAGCTGTGACGTCTGTGCGCGCGTGGAGGCCGCTGCCTCCAGCGGTGGTGGCATAAGTGGCGCCCACACGCTTCAAATTTCCGAAGTCTGGGCTGGCATCACCACTTGGGCACGGCGACAGCGCTGCGTTGGCGCCCCCGCCTGTGCTGGGGCGGTCGGGCCGCTCGCTGGCCACCTCAGGAAATGTCCTCGACCACCCCCTGTCCTGCGCAACCCGCTCGCGCACGGGCTTTGCCTCCCGCACTCTGGTGTTGCGCCGTACACGCGGTCCCCGTCTTGCGGAGTCTATTCCATCATGGCACTGCGTTCATCTCACCTGGCTGGAGATTATGCTGTGCAACTGGGATGGGGTGTCGGGCCCGACCAGACAAATATCCCGATTTATAGGGCCCGACCACCAAAATCCCGACATTTCCCCCGACCGGCTAGGCTGAGAGCCAAATACGCACCCGTTGCGCCTTTTGAGGGTGGCATATGATCAGAAATCGTGAGTCAGGATGCAGGCACGTTGTCAATTTCTTAATTTCGACCTGAGGGATGCTCCAGCAGCTGTAACGTGTACGTGACCTTGTGACCGATAGCTACCGCTGGCGCAGGCCTGCTTTGACATGCGGGCGTACGTGCGACAAGGCGCTAAGCGTCGTGTCGCAATACTTTGTTCGGAGGCGCATTATACAACTACTAATTATTGATGTAGATGTCATACAAAGCAGTTGCCAGTATTGCTGATGCATATGGTCACCGACGAGTTCAATTGCAGGACACATCTGTCCAGCACTCACTCACGCGAGCCCAGACCGTACAACAACGTTGCGCATGAGGTATGCTTGAGTCGTAGGGGTCGCTGGTTGCAGTAATAGCGATGATCATGCGTGTGGCAGTTGGAGATGAAAGTGGTTTGGGTGCTACGGACAGCTTCACAAGCTCTCAGCGAGCATGACTATCACTGTTGATGAAGCTGAGCGCGATGTGCTGCTCTGAAATCATCTTTTATTACTGATTTGAGTTGATCAAAATTCGAATTGTGTTATTCTGGACATCAGCTGTGATCAGAATATGGCAATTGTGCCAAAATCCACACTGCTTTGCCCATTTCATTACAGCCCCCACTTGACAGGTCAAAATATCCCGACCAAGAAAAAAAAACTCGATATATCGGACCCGACCACCAAAATTCCCACATCGGGAAATCGGGGTCGCCCCATCCCAGCTGTGCAATATGATGATGCGCGTCGCCCACATGCGTGTCTGTCTCCTTTGACAGTGCGAGGTGTATGAACCGCATGCTGGTTTGTGTGTTGCTGACCCACGTGAGCACAGTTGGCGTCACATCGAACATCTGCTGCTGTCATGCCCTTGTGTGCACCCGTCCGTGGTTTTTCGTCGCGCTGCCTGTCTCCGGTCTGATGTCCTGCACGCTGTGGCGGGTGACATGGTTGCGCGTGCCGTTGTTGACCGTGCTTTTCCGGCGGCATCTGGGTGTGACGGTGCTTTTACTGTGTGTAGGGGGGTGTGCAAGGGGGGAGTGCACTCAGCTCTGTAGCACGTCCAGTGTTCACGCAGACACCCGGGGCCCCCCCAAACAAGTTCGGGACGTCCATAGGGCATATAACCATGCTCCGGGACTGCCTGTGGCCACATGTGGGGGTTCGGGGAAAGCGAGTCGATTTCCCCGACAATGGGGCAAGTTTTCGGCGAAAAGTGCTCATTTCCCCGATAGTCGTCAACGGACCGTCATTTCGATCCCAAACCACTCCCGATGGTCCCAAAGCACACACAACACCTCAAAAACACTATACTTTCACCTCCTTTGGTGTAATGTGGGTGACACCTTGCTCTGCCTCGTCAGCTCTTGCTGGTGATAGGCGCTAGCAACGCGACGCGTCGCAGCGGCACCATGACGCGATACCCGTGCGTGGCCATGAGATGTATCGTTGACCTGTCCAACTGGGCAACGTGCAGGCTTGCGCAGAAAGCACAACCGCTCCACACTGGAGGCCACAGTGCTGACCTCAACTTCCTTGCCCCATGGTTTCATAATTATACAATTGTTAGTTAATTTAGCTGGGAGTGTTCATTTTCAGCCATTCCATATTGCCCAAGGTGTCTGTGGCAGCAGTCCTTGAAGAACACAGTCAATCTTGCTCACAGTGCATCATCTGCTATGTGATCTGTAGTGGAGGAAGGTTTTAGACTCGCAGCATTGCCATGTGCATGACAATTAATCAATGCAGCATGCAATACAAGCAGTCACATCCAAAGCCATTGTAGGCTCTTCCCCCTTGCTCCACAGACTATGTGACACATGTACATGCTCTGCCTGCATGAGGAAGTATGGCATTGTGCCAAGTAGGAGCATAGGTACTTACAAGTGGCCTGGAGTGGCCACAGGCACCCAGCGGCCAGCAAGCATTGGCAACAAGTGGCGACGGTTGGGAGGCACCCCGTAAGGCCACTTTGAGACATTGGGGGCTCCCCTAGACCGATTGGGGGGCCATTGGGAACGCCTGGATAGGTTTGGGAAGAGTTTGGGGATGTTTGGGAAATGAAGGTCCATTTTCCCGGAGATCAGGGTCCATTTGGCCCGGAGAG
>JALKAD010000488.1:0-13062 GCA_024500015.1 Ulva compressa | reverse complement strand
CACTGCCTTCAGGACGTCTGCGCATGCCTCTGAGCTCGACTTGCTCTCAAGCCGTTGCTGCTCTCGGCCGACCGCAGGTGCTGTATCAAGCCTTCCATGCTGACATTTGATCGTCAGCTGTAAGCCATTGTACTTCCACGTCTGTGCCCATCCTTGACATCAAACTGCTACTGTCGAACGCGGATCTACGGAAACTTGCAAACGGTAACTTGCACGCAGTTCTACACGCTATAGGGTAGCGCAGGACCCATAACCTATTGACGAATGATCTCTGTCGTTACAGAAGAAACATAAGTGAATACCTCAATGATGTGCCGGCCCTTATATAGGTACAGGCACCCAGCAGAATCAATGTCCTACTGCACACATCGCACTTGTCTTGTGCTCTGCGTGTCTCCAGAAGGGGGGGGGGGGGGTGGGGGGGGGGGGGCGGGGGGGGGGGGGGGGGGGGTGCGTTCTCCGCGTCACGAACTCTCCAGACCACATGTCCTAGTCACTTCTATGGTGACGTAACCATGCACCTGGATGATCCTAGATCCTCCAGGAATGTACCAGATACTTCCAGATACTTCTAGATGTTGACTCACTTCCAACACAGATAGTGACGGATTGCTGATGCATGCTGGGAGTCAAGCTGACCTTGGACCTTCGATGAGTGGAAACGTGCATCGACGTTCATCTGTCGCTTGGCATGACTCCTAGTGCGTACGCGTGTGGTATTTAACCCCAGCGACGTCGACCTACGAACTCAGTTGATCTCACGTAGGTAATTGAAAGTCTGCGAGTATTGCTTTCCCAATCTGAGGCGTTACTCGATCTGCACCTCTATTTTTCCATAGCAGCGTGTTTGCTGCGTATACCCACGACAGCATTGGCGCGAATGCTAGCTTTGTTTTTACTCCGGTGCGTACTTGTACAAGTGAGAACTGTCGAGCTTGCAATGCATTGACAGTTACATTCAGCTTAAGCTGTGTTCAGCTTAATTAATCCGCTGCAGACGTCTTGGCTTTCGATTGATCGATGGAGAATTGCGTCGAGTGGTGGTTGCTCGAGTCGGCGCCTCAGATGTCCATACGCTCGCCTCTATGCGGCCACTATGTGTGCGGCCGCGATTTGCCACCAACCATTTTCGTTCACTTGGTCGGAGATTATGATTGTCCAACTTGCGGACTGCACCATCATGGGGAGGTGGTCAAGGAAAGCGGTACCGGTGTTCGTGCACTGAGCCCTCGAGCTGACTTGAGCTGGCCGTCCGCAAGCTGCGTCAAAGCTAGCAAGCTCAACGTCCAAGACAATTCATCGGTACGTCACTGCTTAGAGCGTGTTCTATGCAGCGGGCCGCTGAGAAGCAACGACGCACAGAGTAATGGAGCACGCGGCTGGCGCTGGCTGGATCACAGACCTTCTGCACCCGTCATTAGTTTTTAAACGAGCCAATCCTTGGGCGTAAATTTTCCTCTTAAGAGCACCATTCAGCCTGCATGACCGTGTGAATGGTGGTCGACCTCGTTCCGACGCCTTGTCTGATGCGGTTGCGATTGGGGAAAACCCCAATCAGACCATGCAGGCCTGTCATGAGCTGATGCCTACGTATAATCACACTATGAGAATTTGTCGTGACCAGTTTCCGTTGACGTATGCGGTGACCACCACATCCGCATCTGCGCAAGCTGAAGGGCTCAGCCTTTCGAGTTTCAGGGAGATCTACGCAGCCGTTCGTGTACAGAACTCGGATTGCACTGGCGTGCAGGCACCATCTTCGACAATTGAAGCAGTGTTATCACGGGCGGCATGCGAGAAGGGTACTCTGGACCTGGACCAACGCCTCTTTGAGATGGAGAACTGCGACGTTCCGCGGCAACAATTCCTCGTGCTGCGAGTTGCAGCGATCGGTGGTCAAGTCAAGCACGGAAGGTTTTCGCTCAAAGTCAACGAAGTCCTGTTACTGAATGGCCGTGGCTTGCACTTTCACGACACAGAGTTCACAGGTGCGGCCATTTCAGATGAGACAATCTCGCTGCCCTGCCATGCATACGCAAGCTCAACCTGTGATCATGAGCAGCAGTGCTGCACGTGCACGGGCTGCCCTTCAGCCCGCCTCTGGGCTCTAGGTACACCCCCGCACTTTCCGGTTATCAGCCATGGCCCGGAGCACTTGGTGCCAGGAGCTCCACCGCTGCTGATGCATCCACGTGGATGCATCCACGTGCACCGTGCGCCATACATTTACACAACCGCATGCGCCGCAGTCCCTGACCAGCTGCAGAACGCATGCATGCATGCACAGCCTTCCCGCTGCACATCAGTGCCATTGGGTTGCCTGAAATTGCCAATCCAATTCCATTTGATCTCGCTTATAATTATGCCTGCATATTACGATCATTATCATGAGGGATAAGTGTGTTATGCTCCGCATGAGGACGCGCATCTTGCAATTGTGCACGTGAGGATCATGTGACAGTGTGCACCATGGCCAGTCTGGCGTCGAACACTTGCGCATGTGGAGCTCGCATAGCACAGGAATACGCCCCGTGACTTGCATGCGCTCGTCTGATCATGAGGGGGGTTTCCGGTAGATTTACCCCTTCGGCTCCTGAGTTCGGGTTCGCTGGGATGTCAATGGCCTAATCGGCTAAGGCAAGAACTGCAATTTACATTTGCATAAATTTGTAAATAAATAAACAAACTTTATAAATAAATAAACTGTTAACAGTTACCAGTACGATGATGGCCCCTGAGAGCAAGTAATATGTCATGTAGAGCACTGCTATATCTCTTTGTTCCACCCCTGCACCCAGTAGTGTTTCATACTACGCTTCGGTATTTCCAGCCTATTGATATCCTGTTGTGTTACAAAGTGATAGATCGAAATGCTGTTGTGCGCAATGGCGCTTGACATGCATGTACGTAGCGGCATTGTCGGCATTGTCGGCCCTGCCCTCCGTCCGCTCATGACTGTGACGTTGCTGCAAGCACACACGTCGCCGCCTCCGAGTCCGCTCATCTAGTCCTTCATCCATGGCCATGGCCATGGCCATACGTTGACTTCCATGCCTGCATCGATCAATAACTTGAAGCCGGCAGCGATCACTTTCACAGTGTCGCATCAATTGGGGCGGCGATGCCTGCTCTGGCCTGCCACCAATATTAATTGGGTGCGTCCAATCGTGGTCACTGCTGCGGTGTACATGTTGTTCTGTGATAGATCAAGACCCCAGCCGCTCCGAGGCAAAACGGGACAGAGCAAAAGGAAAAGCGTTGCTGCTGTATGGTCGTTGAAATACTGCTGGATCCAGCCTCCGGATGCATCTCCTGGATACTTTCGCTCCGCTGGATGATAGACTTGCACGTGCCCTACGGGTTGACTCGATACATATACCAAGCTTGTTGGCAGTGATGCTGTGGCCAGTGGCAAACCGATTGGAATGTTTTGCTTTTGAGTGGCGTAGCGCATAGACCACAAAGCACTGCGCACGTGCCACGAAAGTCTTCTTCCCTGCGCGCATCGTTGGTCCCCATTGAATAAGGTGGCGCGTCGAGCGACGCTCCGGAAACGTAGTCTGTGTGATGATGCAGTTCAGCTGTACATTTTAAATTTGAATACAATGTCTGCTGAGAATAAGCCCTCACTAGCGCCCCCAACCGCAGTGCATGTACACGAGGACTGGACTGGACCAAGCCAGTCCAGTCCTCGTGCAGCGAACTTCAGCTTCAGCATCTTGTGGTTGTTGCACGATGCGATCCCATTCATACGGAAACATGGTTGCAGTGTAACATGTTGCCAAGTGTAATTACACATGTTATAACATGTTGTCAGTGACCATGATCATGCTGTCACATAGTCATGTTGTGGCTTTTCGCCTGGGATTGTTGCTGCTTGTTGCTGCCTGCTTGCGGGGTTTTGTTCGTCTGCTTTCCTGCTCTTCCCCTCCCTGCTGGGCACTTGCATTCATCTCCGCGTAACACATATCTCGAGATAGTCATGGTCCCCACAGCATATCATTCGCACACGCAAGTATACCTGCACCTGCACGCTAATGCATGGTCTGCAGCAAGCTGTGAGCATCTTCGTCAGGCCTCTTGAGGGCATGTACAGTAGAAGGCCTGATCGAATTGGTCACAACGGCCTGTTCATCATGACATGTTCGAGGTCCATAAAGACTCATCCTGCAGTTGAGATCTGGCAGCACGAGTTGCAGGTGGCCAAATATTCTGCTCCGGGCCGGCCTATTCCGGAAGCTTCCACATGTGCAGCTTCAGGGAGTCCATGCTACATTTCTCCAATGGCGCATCCGCACACGTCAGCCAGTGTACGTTTGACGCATGCCGTCCGGCCATGCTGGCAAGCGGTGTTGGCACTGTGGCGACCATCAGCATGTGCCGCTTCAAAGCCTGCAGCCCAGCCATGCTCGTGGAGCAAGGAGCTGCCACCAGTGCCAAGCTGTGCGTGGTCAAGGGCGGTCACAGCGGTCTCGTCGTGGATGGTGCGGGTAGCCACGCAACCTGCGAAGGCCTTGATATTCAATGCAGTTCTTTCCGCTACTGGGATAGTACCCGTGCAGTTTTGCTTTCAGACGGTGCTGTGGAGCTGCACAACTGCGCCCTGAAGAACGCTGACGTTGCCGTCCTTGCGGCGGGGCGGGCCACTGTCGAGGTCCACAGCTGCCACATTCTCGGGTGCTCAGCTGGGGTTTGCCTCACTGAATTTGCAACGGGTATAGTCCGATACACGGACATATCAGCTGAGTCAGGCAGTGAATGCGCATGCGAAGGCTACAGGCACCCTTGCAATCAATTTAATGGTCTGGCGCTGACTTCACCCAAGGCTGCAGCTGAGGGGTCCCTGGCTTGGGTCCTTGGACTCCGGCTCCTAGGGCCCAAGCTGCAGGCTGAGCAGTGCACCATAACTTCAGACAAGAGAATTTCGGTTGCTGTCACTGTTCTCTATGCTGCGAGCGCAGCGTTGACTCAGTGCAGTTTCAGGGTCGTTGGTAGTGCCGTCACAGTGTCTAGCGGTGGGCGGGCGGTGTTTGCAAAGTGTGCGCTGGAGTCTACCGGTGCAGACCATGCTGTCTGCCAAGTATTGAGGCAAGACAGCACACTGAAGCTGTATGGGTCTGAGGTTGTGTGCGTTCCTACTTCGCATGCGGTGATGGTGGCCAATAGGGCAGCTGTGTGTATCGCAGACAGCACTGTGCGTGCGGCAGAGGCACAGAGCGAATCACTAGTGATAGTTGCCCACTCCTCGTCAGCACGCCTCCTGAGAGTCAGCATGTGGACCCGGGTGAGTGCCAGCGCTGTGCATCTTGTCAGGTCTTCAGCCACGGTGCTGGATTGTGTTGTTGAAGGCATGGAGCAGATGGGGCTCGAGTGGATCATGCTGTGGTGTCAAGCAGGAGCAGCACGTGGTGCATATGAGAATGACAATGGCAAGCTTGTTGTGAGGGGGGGCTATGTTCGCAATGTGATGGCCGGTGCACATGTGTCCGTTTGCACTCACAGCCTGCATGGGGAAGATGAAACCCCATTGACAGCTACATTTATCAATGTGAAGTTTGTTAGCTGCTTCACGGCTGTGGAGACTGTGGCAGTGTGCTCCATGAAGATCCGTGGATGCTGTTTTGTCGGGACACAATTTGCGCAGCTGCTTTCTGGGGGATCCTGGTCTGAGGAGCTCTCAGAGGGGGTCCTGAATGGGATACTGGAAAGACAGGTTGCTGTGCGCTGTGCAGCTGTGCATGGCTGTGTTGAGAAGTGTGAGTTTTTGGATTGCTGGAATGGTGTGCAGGCTGTTGGGAGGACGGGCAGCTTGGTTGTTCAGGGTTGCATGTTTGGGGTGTCAGATTGCAGATTTGGCTGTACTGCTGGTTTGATGGTGACAGGAAGCAGCAGCATGCACGTCAAAAGTTGTCATTTTTGGGGTTTGGGTGTGTGCATGTCCATTGGTTCATCCTTCTGCACAGTGGATGGCTGTACATTCGCATACAACAATTTGTGCTGTGTCAGGCTTCTGCCTTGTGCAAGTGCTGTGTTGACGCTGTGTGTGTTTGAGCACTGCTGTGTGGGAGTAGTGGTCATGAACGACGCAGTGCTCAAGGCCGATACCTGTGAGTTTCACGATGTAGTGCTTGGCATAGAAGCAGTTGGCAGGCAGCACAACCCCATCAGCAGCATGATCTCCAGAGTGCAGTACTGGCACTCAAGTGCGGCTGCTTGTGATGCTAGACATGTACTAGCAGGCTGCACGGCAAATCTGTGGCATTGCCACTTCACGAATGCTACTTGTGCGGTGGTCCTATTCAGTGCAGAAGTTGCTTCGCTGACGTGGTGCTCTATGGCTGACTGCGACACAGTCTTGTTCACTGCATCTCCAGATGCTCTGCTGGCAGATACGCGAATTGACAGGTGTAGGACATGTGTGGTGGTCGATCGTGTTTCTAGCTACCATGGGGCCCGGGTGAAACGTGCAGTTTTATTGAAGGCAATGCGGAACTATGAGGTCATGTCTGACACCACACTGGCAGGCGGTAATGTTCTGCTTGATCAAGGCTTCGAGGAGCCTGAAGGCAGTGGGCACTCTCCTCAGCCAGGCCCAAGTCTAAGGATTCGGAACTTAGAGTTCGGCCGCAGTGTCCCTGAGACTTTTGCAGAGCGTGTCTTGGTTGGGGTGGGGTGCCATGTAGAAGTCGTGCAGGGTGAAGCAGCCACACCTACTGCTGCAGGGGCAAATCATTATGATGTTTTCGGAAATGTCTGCGAAGCGGAGCGTGAAAGTTCATGGGGTGGCACCTCGCAAGGTCACTTGCACGATCGATGTAGTATAATGTAATGAGGATGGCTCTCCGCGACATGGACATTGCCGTGGCATTTGAGTGCCTTTCAATTCTTGACATGAATATGCGTGCATAAGGCTGCTTGTGGATTACAACAAGTGGCCCACCTATTCACAGGAATGCTCACAGATACGAGCATGACCACGCACCACCTCCAACTCACCAATGTCAATGAGTACGTATCTCACAGCCTCCTGAGGTGACCCTCCTGCTACGCCAAAAGCGGCGACAGAAGCGATTATCGGCGGGTCCCTACACCCTTATATGTGCCGCACCAAAGCCTAGGGACTCCAAATAAAACCGCCGGTGAGTCGCTCTTATACATGAGCCGTACACAGGCTGGAGCAATGCCACTCAGGTGCGCCGACACCGCGCACATGCTAGCCACTTGCGCGGAGGTGCGCATGCATGGGCGCCCCCCCGCGTGACCGGCTGCCGTTCACGCACTGTGCAAAGGCATGAACCAAAACACCATGCGGCTATCATGAGACGGGTGCGTCAGCGGTGATAGGTGGGGCACGGCGCGCAGCCAGCGAGGGGATGTCGGCCGACAGTGGCACTGTTGGCTGCTGTTGGCTGCGCGGTGCTGTAGGCTGTAGACGCAGTTGCGATGGTCGGGTCCGAGTCTGAATGTGCCCCCCCACATCCGCTTTCTGCGCTCGATTGTGATTTGCTGCGCGCGCGACTGTGTGGAATCAGCACGCTGTGGAGGTCCGGTGCGCTTGGAGACCGGTACCGGGCCATGCGCTGCTGCCACTTCCGCACTCGCATGAAGGAATTTGTACTCCTCCGACCCGGCCCTGCCGTGTGTCTCACGCACAAGCGGGATGAACTGGGCGGCTCCAGCGATGGCACCGTATTGGGCGCATTTCTGACCTTCGCCCCTCTCAGCAATCGCGCCAGCTGCATCCGGCGCAACGCGCACATGGAATCGGGCAATGGGGTGCGCTATCTTAGCAGCACCATGCATGCTGTGAGGAACGCCAGCAGGTCTCCCCGCTGTGCGGGCTGCTGCGACCGCGGGGGAAGGGGCGCGAGTGGCTGCATGGGCGCCCGTTGAGAGGTGGGGAGCTTGCCACAGGGCATGGGCGCGGCCGCGTCTCCTGAGGGCGGCGCAGAGTCAGGCAGGCTGCAGTATTCGCCGTGGGGGAGGAGGGGGAGGAGGGGGCGCCCGTACATTGTGCCGGTCTATACATGCGCGATGGCATGTCAGCGCCGGCAGGCCGTCCATGGGGACAGGCAGGCCCGGCAGCAGCGCCCGCCCGACCAGCCTAGCGCGGAGGGGTGCAGTTGCTCGCGCCTAGCTCGCCAGCGCGCGGGTGTGGGTGTGGGTGTGGATATGGATCTGGGTGTGGATGTGGGTGTTACACAGAGATGAACGCAAAAGCCCAGCAGCGAGGGCAACAGCAGGAAAGCAGACGCCCAAAACCCCCGAACGCAGACAGCAACGAGGAGCAACCGTCTCAGGAAATAAGCCACATCGAACCGACACAGCCGACACAACCACACCCACGCATCCACACACACACGCACTCCCACACCCAACAACCGCGGCACCTTCGCCACAGCCGCACACAGCGACCACCAGCCACACTTCGTACTACCACCCACCCCAGCAAACCCGGCCACCACCGACTCCCCACCAGCAGCAGCACCACCACAGCCAGTACCACTTGAGCACTCCACCACGGGCCCACGCCAATGAGGGCCGGGGGCGCACGCCCCGTCGGAGGTACCAGCCGACCCCCCCCCCCCCCCGGCTGCCCGGCAGGGGCCTTAGGGCGGGGGGCACGGGGTGCGTGTGGCGCCACATCACACACCACTCGGCAGCCCGCGGCCACCAATGTGGGTGTGGGTCTGGGTGTGCGGTTGTGTTACACGGAGATGAACGCAAGAGCCCGGCAGCGAGGGCAACAGCAGGAAAGCCGACAGCCAAAACCCCTCGACAGCAGAAACAGTAACAACACAACTGTCCGGGAGAAAAGGCAAACGAAACTACACAGCGGACAGAACCACACCAACGATCCACACCAGCACACTCCGAACCCAACGACACGACACTCGCCACAGCGCACACAGAACCAATGGCACACTACGTACTACCGCCCACCCCAGCAAACCCGGCCACCACTGACCCCACCCACAGTAGCACCCCCTCTATAGCCGGCCCCAATCGAGCACTCAGTCGCGGGCCCACCGCCCATGAGAGCCCGGGGGCAGACGCCCCCAACACAGCACGGCTTACCAGCCCACCCCCTCCGACTGCACGGCAGGAACCTAAGGGTGGGACGCGCAGCGCACTGGTGTGCGGTTGTGTCGGTTTGTTGTACACTTGGCTTCGCGCCTGTGCGTGTTCATGCTTGTTGCTGCATAGGACTGCTTGCGAGGGCCTGGTCGTGTGCTTGCCTGCTGTTGCCCTCGCTGGGCTCTTGCGTTGTTCTCCGTGTAACACTGGCCACCATGATGGTTGATGTCAATCAGCTGCGCACGAAAGGCCCCGCGCGCGCCCGTAGGGACGCATGCATGTTGCATGCACAATTCTGCACGCCCGGTCTCCTGTCAGGACTGGACCATTGCAATGCATTGCCGCGTGCCTGTTGAGAGAAGCTGTCTAGTCTAGTGCTGAGTGGGTAGTGCGAGTGGCTAATGCATGACGTACCAGTCCATGCTAGTTGATGATCAGAGTTGTGATTCCGGGACGTTGAATGTATATAGTCTAGCTGTGGTTGGTGAGCACCATCGAGTGCTCACTGACTTCCCGGTTTCATGACAGGTGTGTTCGCTGGCTCACTGCATGTCAATGTCGCACCTCTGTGTAATACCATCGAGTGCTCACTGACTTCCCGGTTTCATGACAGGTTATGGGCTTTTAACGACTCCACTGCGTTATCATGCACCCCAAGGATATTAAATTAGGCCTTGAGCTTACCCAGACCAATGCCGTTCAGTGGTTTCAGCGCATGGAGATACTGCTTCGCAGTGTCGAGTGCTGGGACGCTGTTACGACTGGTGCTGGGGACGACCAAAAGTTGAATGACACCCGACTTGCGATTTCATGCAATGTCGGTGATGATTTAATACATATCATAGACCCCTTAAAGCCTCCCAAAGACTCATGGGAAGCGCTGAAGAAACAGTTCAGTGGGGTAAGCAATGCGAGAAAGATGGCTATCTCACGCAGCCAAGCTTCCTTTCGCAAGATACCGGATGAGACACTTGATGAGTTTCTGACCAGAGCAGAGCAGCTCCGTGCTGAGCTGATTTCAGCACAGCTGTTCAAAGAAGCAGAGTTCAGTCTAATGTTCCTTGCCGCTCTAGATGAAACAGAGTACATGGCCTGGGCGCAGGCGATTTCAGCCCAGAAGTCGCTGCCGTCATTTGCAGACATTACTGAGAATCTACGTGGCACCTTCTATCAAAAGCTGCATGACAGCTCAGGTGCTACGTCACGCTCCGGAGCATATCAGGTTGAATCCAGTCAGCATAGGATAGAGTGTGAGTATTGCCACAAGCCAGGCCATCAGATCTTGCAGTGCTTCAAACTGCAAGACGATCAGAAGTCATACAGCAATGACTCCAGCCGCGGCAGAGGCCGTGGCAGAGGCCGTGGCCGTGGCCGTGGCCGTGGCGGCAGAGGTCGTGGCCGAGGATCAAACGCCAACCAGGCCTCCAGCTCAGCTAGTGCATTCGTTTGCATTTCCTCCAGCAAAGTGTCTACAACCAGAGACAAATGGCTGTTCGACTCCGCCACGACTGACCACATGGTGAACCAGCCTGAGTATCTCCATGATGCGCGGCCGCTGAAGACCACATGCACTGTGGCAAATGAGCAGACGGAAGAAGTCACTGCCATCGGCACCGTCAAGGTCATCAACCATTATGGTGATCGTGTCACGCTCAAGAATGTGTTGCTCGTTCCGAAGTTGCAGCACAATCTGATCTCCCTCAGCCGCGCTGATGATGCGGGCATGTCCTACACCGGCAGAGGAGGCAGAATCATCCTTCGTAAGAAATTCAAACAGCTGTTGATTGCCACCAATGTCAATGGCCTCTACGAAGTCGACTGTGAGCCACAGGTCTCAGATCAGATGCCCGAGACGGCACTTGCGTCACAAGTCCAAGATGCTGTGCTGTGGCACCGCCGGTATGGTCATGCCGGCTTCAGCACCCTTGCCAAGATGTCTCGAGGCGAAACCGTGCAAGGACTGCCTCCTGCGCACGAGTTTGAGAAGCAGCTGAAGTCCACAGCTGTTTGCACGCCATGTGCGGAAGGGAAGATGAAGAGAGCTCCCTTTCCTAGCACACATGAGCGAGCGACCTCCAAGCTGGAGCGCTTGCATGTCGACATGGCAGGTCCATTCGTGAGATCGCCCAGCGGGTTTCACTACTACCTGGTGATCGTTGATGATTTCAGCGGTTACAAGATTGTGCTTCCACTGGCCAACAAGTCTGATGCGGCTGATGAGCTGCTGAATGCCATCCCGCATCTTGAAAAGAAGTACAAAGCAGACGTCGGTGCTGTCCGGTACGACCGAGACACAGTCTTTCTCTCCCAGAAGGTGCAGAAATACCTTGAGGAGCGCGGAATTGATTCCCAGCCGACGTCAGGGTACAGCCCGCAGGAGAATGGGCATGCTGAGCGTGCCATCGGCACGCTGTCAGATCTCCGTGGCGCTCTGCTTGCTGATGCAGGGTTGAACAGAATGTACTGGGTAGAAGCTGTGAGGCATGCAGCTTACCTGTCCAACATCATGAGCAGTGACGGCAGTCAGTCACCGTGGGAGCTCATGAAGGGCAAGAAGCCAGACATCAGCAACCTGCACGTCTGGGGTTGCACCTGCCACATGCGCATTCCAGCAGAGAAGCGCAAGAAAGGCCAGCTCCCGGCCAAAGCGACAGCAGGCAAGTTTGTTGGGTATGATCAGCCCAATTTCAAAGCTTTCAGAGTCCTCTTGCCTAGCGGCAAAGTTGAGATCTCCAGAGATGTCAGATTTGATGAGTCAGCAGCTCCAGCGAGTGATGCACGCCTTGAAGCGCTCTCAGATCTGATGGACCATGTCGCGCAACAGCAGCAGCCACCACAGCCTCCACAGCAGACTCAGCAGCCGGCGCCGCAGCCGCAGCCGGCTCCACAGCAGCATGCACTGCAGCCACAGCAGATGCAGCAGCTCATGGCGAGCAATCCACTGTTCGATGTTGATGAAGCAGCGGATCAGGCGCCCGCGCCAGCAGCGCCGCAGCCCAGCTCCCAGCCAACCACGCCTCGGCGCAACCCAGCGCGCAACAGACAGCCACCTCAGGAGCTGTACCAGAAGTACCTTCATGGCCTGCCGCACAATGCACAGGTACATTTTCAGCTGTAGGGCTCCCTCCGGAGCCCAGGACAATGCAAGAAGTACTTGCAGGTCCAGAAGCGCCATTTTGGCGCACAGCAGCTGAAGAAGAGTTCAACTCTCTGATGTCCATGAATGCGTGGGAGCTCATGATGGCTCCCCCAGGCTACAGAGTCATTCCATGCAAGTGGGTTTTCAAGCGAAAGCTCAATGCAGATGGCTCCATCGAGCGATACAAAGCTCGGCTTGTGATCAAAGGCTTCTACCAGAAAGAAGGGATTGATTACAATGCAGTGTTTGCGCCCGTGGTGCGCGCAAGCACAGTGCGCCTGTTCTTCTCCATCGTGGCCAGCTACGATCTTGTTTGTCACGCGATTGACATCAAGAATGCGTTCATCCAAGGAGACCTTGAGGAGCAGATCTTCATGCAACAGCCAGCTGGCTTTGCTGACAGCACCGGCCGTGCTTGTCTCCTCAACAAGAGCCTCTACGGGCTCAAGCAGGCTCCTCGTGTCTGGAACAAGACACTCTCAGCCCACATTGTCTTCCTCGGGTTCGTCCAGAACAAGAGTGACGGCGCATTGTTCATGTTGTTCTCAGAGCAGCTTGGCTTCATGCTCATCTTGTGCTACGTTGACGACATTCAGATCGCAGCCAAGAAGTTGTCCAGCGTTCAGTCCGTCAAGAAGGCAATTCTGTCCAAATTCCCCGGCAAGGATTTAGGAGAGTCGCAGTACTTCCTCCAAATGTCAATCCAGCGGAACCGCCTTCAGAGGACCATTTGTTTGAAGCAGCAGCGTCACATTGAGAAGTTGATTGATCAGCATGAGCTCAGAGACGCCTGGCCTGTTTCCATTCCCATGATCTCCAATGTCTACAAGGATCCACCAGGGTCA
>JALKAD010000487.1:0-13180 GCA_024500015.1 Ulva compressa | reverse complement strand
ATCGTACGGGAAGCGAGCCCAGGAGGTACAGTTCCACTCAACCACACGCACTGCATTGTCTCGAGTACAGATCGCCACTGTGCTGCGCTGACGAATGGGCTGCGCATCTGCGTTGAACTCGTTAGTCTGCCTTGACAGTTGGCTCTCTGCTGCAGATCTTCGGCGGCCAGGTGCTGACAACCTTCAAGCTCCACCTGGCGGCTGTCCACGTGCCCGATCAAGTGAGGGCCTGCGGCCCAGCCTTCTTCAGCCTCGAGTACTGGATCGAACGTCTCGTGCAGTTCTTCAAGCGGCTGATCAAGTACAGGGGCACGGCAGGCGCCGAGCGCATCTTTGTCAACGACTTCCTCATGCGGCGGGCATGCGACCGGCTGGTCCTGGAGCTTGGCCCCAAAGCTCTGCCACTGCTTTCCGAAGCCGTCGCTGCCGCCAGGGCCGGCCGGCGGAAATTTTTTTTTTGTTTTTTTGGTGTGCTGCGCCTTGAATGTGGGTGTTTTTTTTTTTTTTTTTTTTGGGTTTTTTTTTGGGTGTTTTGTGTGCTTGGTGGGGCTTCCTTGGTTTTTTGTTGGGGTGTGTGTGTCGGCCCCCTCTGGGGGTGTGCGGGTGTTGGGTTTTTTTTTTTTTTTTTGTTTTTTGGGGGGGGGGGGAGGGCGAACGCATCGCGCGCATGCCGCCACAAACAGCTTCAGCAAGCCCAGCGCAGGCTGCGGCCGCCGAGGCTGCCGCTCCTGCCGCTCGTCCTGCCGACGCTCCTGCAGCCGCTACCTGCCGCCGCTCCTGCCGCCGCTCCTCCCCCCGCATGCAGCAGCTGCTGCCGCCGCTCCAGCCGCCGCTGATGCCGCCGCTCCTGCCGCCGCTGATGCCGCCGCTCCTGCCGCCGCTGATGCCGCCGCTCCTGCCGCCGCTGATGCCGCCGCTGCTGACGCCGACCCTGCCGCGGCTCCTGCCGCCGCTCTTGCAGAGGCTCCGCCGGCAGGGCCCTGGATCCCTCCAGCTATGTTGGGTGCTGGCAAGGAACTGTCAACAGTCGAGCGGAAGGAGGTACTGCCGGTACCCAGTGGTCCGCGTCGTGAACTGGGTGGGTTGCCGTACCTCATCTGCGCTGAGCATGAGGATTTTGCCGCGCGAGGCTGGCCCAGTCACACTGAGCTGGCTTTGGCAGAACGGCGCCCTGCCGTTTGTGCCTCTCTTGGTCTGTCTGTGGCGGGCCAGCCCGCAGAAAACGCCAAGGTGCACCTCCGGAAGCATGTGCGTGCCTTGCTCCCGATCAACGAGGAGGCGTCGTGTCTGCAAAACACCTCTCAGCCGGTGTCAGACAATACGTGGTTCCTGATAGAGTATGTGAAGGGCGACGATCGTGATGTGTATGTTGGCCAGTTCAAGTATTTTGTGGAGGTTGAGTACGAGAAGGTCGATGGGCTCGGGCAGCGGGACGCCGATGCCTGCGATGCTGCCGATATCATCGACACTGGGGTGTGCAATCTGTACCATGCGGTGGTTGTACCGAGCCCAGGCTCCAGGCCCCCTGATGCAGAGCTGGGTCGGCCAGACGAGTTGTACAAGGTGGCGTCAGTGTTGCCGGTGGCGGTCAACCGTTGTTTTGCTGGCACCTGGGTCGTTGACCTGCGGTCCGTGACATTGACTCTAGCGGCCACTAACTCGGTCCAAGGGGGGCATATGGTCATGACCCAGTACAAAGCGTCTGGTCGTATGCCTAGTACGCGCAAGACTTGATATACTTGCACCTTTCAGTGTAACGGTGCAGTTTGTCCAAATGCCTCCTGTTGCGAAATCAGACTTGTTGGTGGGTCCTGTGCAGTGCGGGGAACCCGGGTGGGGCAGCCTTGCTCGACCCACCCGAATTCCATGCCATGGGGTGGTGGGGGTTGGAGAGGTGTGCCTTCTGCACACAGCATCGGGCGGTGCGTGATTAGTCCACCGGGGCGGCTGTACTGCCCCACGTGGGTGGGGTCGGTTGTGGACAACATCCTGGGCCCTGCATGCCCTTCAGCCTGGCAGTCCGAACTATCGACTCCGTGTCCAGTCCACCGTGCACGCTCACAGGTGCCTGGGCTGCGGCCAGCAGAACTCCACAGGTGGCCGACTGACAAGCTTACGATTGCAGCATCCGAATTGTTGCAAACCGCTGACTCTAACGGGAGCGAGTCCTCCAGTAGCGGCGTTGAACTCGGCGCAGCCCGGGACCGCGCATCGGACGGGGTTCACCTCGTATGATGTGACACCACCGCGACACAACACTGGTAATCAGTGGGTTCCATGACCAGCTGCGTTTAACCGCCTGCAAATCGAGCTTGGCTCATACAGATTCCTACAGCTACCATCTAATTGCCATACTTAGCTTACTCTTCTGCTCACCGCGAACCACAATGTCGATCGATATCTATCGTTTTGAGTTGGAGCGCGTCCAACGCCTCCCCAAGCCGAGTAGTCATTATATGAAATTTCTTCGCTACCAAGTCCAGAGGCATCCGTGTGATCGTGCGCCTGACGGGCCACTATTAGACAAGGCCAGTGACCTGAATGCGTTGCTTCACCCGGAAGATCATTTCAGAGCGCATGGGAGCGAAGCAAAATATAAGTCTCAAAGAGAGATGCTTGAGCGGGCGATGGCAGAGCCATCAAATGGTGAAACAGAGCTGGCCTATTGGGACTTTCGGCTCAGGAGCTTAGCCCTTGCTCGCCAGAACGCCACAGATGGCCCAAACGCGTCACTCACTAGCAAGTACACTCTGCACGCGATTCAAGAGCGGCTGGCTTTCCACGGCGTCATCTCGCGCGACGACTTGGCGTCAGTGCAACAGCACCACCATGCTGTCAGTCATGCCGCGCCAAGTGCCAGCTGCAGGCTGGATTGGGCCTCGGGCTGGAATCCGCCCCAAGACACGTCCCAGCTGCAGGACCCGTCCTACCATTCACCCCCTCGCCTCCCACCCGCCGAGGTGCAAGTCCACAGGCATGATTCTCCGAGAGTGCTGGGCCCGGCACAGCTCTTACCCGGTGCCGCCCCAGGGCCCCAGACGACGGCTGAGAAACAGCCCTCCGGCCCCCAAGCCGAGCCAGAAACAGCCTCTGGCGGGCTGCCGGCGCAATCGGCAGCACCCCCCAAAGTGAACAGGCCAACTGCAGCACCGGGCTTGCCCAACAACGCCTGGCTTCGCAAACCAGCGGCAGCCAAGCCCGCCCTGGGTGTATCAAGGCCCGCTGTGCCTCGTATGCGCAGGGGAGGATGGCATGCCGCAGCGGCGGCGGCCCGAGCAGATGTCCGCCCACCAGTGCAGCCGTCAATCCCAGCTCCGGTCGCCGGGGCAGCTCCAGCCACAGCACCGCCACCTCCCGCGGACGAGACCAACAGGACATCAGGGGAGGGGGCTGCAAACGGCGAGGCCACCAGCCGACAGCCGTCAGCACTTCCCAAGGGGTCTGCAGCCCATCGCACTGGCCAGCCAAAGGGGGGTCCAGGGGGCCACCCCACCGCGTCAGGAAGTCCTAAGAAGGGGGTGGCAACTGCGAGCAAAACTGTAAAGCGGGGGCGAGCCAAGGTGTATGATGTGCCAGACGAATCGGGGAGCGATGAGGAGGGCCAAGAAGGCAAGGTAGACCCTATGGGGGTGCGTCCTTCTAGCAGACTTTGTGCTGTAATGGGGGTGTAGACCCTGTACCGCATGCGTGTCACGTATTCCGAGAGTTGGCAATGTGAACTGTTAGGGACAGATCCGTTCCTGTGCAGCAGCTCATATGCCCGCTGAACCGGGGCGTATGGGAGGGCCCTCCATGGAAGATCTCGCCGGCCAGCGTGTTCAGTCTCCGCCCCGACAATCATGTGGATAATAAGGCGGTGGAGTTTATGGCATCGGAGGCGCTACAGCGCCAGTGGGCGGGGAAACTGTGGGTCTTGGCCGACCCAATCGACACGCAGACGTTCTGGAACTCTCTCAACAAAGAGAACGATTCGCGTCCACTGCAGCGCTGGAGCGAGAAGGTCAAACTGTTCGCCGGTGGGGAAGACGCCCGACTTGCTGTCATCCACCCGGTGCAGAAACAGGTCCACTGGAGCCTGTTGATGTTATTCCACCCAGGTATGACCGCTCAATGGTGTACTTACAACTAGCTACACATGCGAGTGGATGTGACAACGTTGTCGTGGGCTAGTGCGACGTTCATGCATCACGTCCTTGCAGGACGCCTACACCGCTGGGTTCATGGGGATCAGCAGGTCCGGGCCGCGATGGCAAGTGCCGGCGAGTACACCATCATTTTACATGTGGACAGCCTGGGGTACAAGACTCACCCGACGGACGAGTTGGCGTCGGAGTGGATCAAGACATTGGCGCACCAGCTCGGGGTCGACATCGACACGGTGAGACCGGCAGTGAAGATCTGGGCGGTGAGTTGCGCCCCACTGCAATAGGCACTTCATCGAATCAGTCTGTTGATTGTAGCACCCGCCTGACTGTGTAGTGCCCAGCATACCTCGAGGGGGGAGCTGCATGCCCCTCGGAGGAGGGGCCTTCTGCCCAAATTCTATGCACGCGTACGTCTGATAACAGCAGGACTTGCAGGTACCAAAGACCAGCTGCCCGCAGCAGCCGGACAACCATTCGTGCGGCATCTACACGATCCTAAACCTGGAGCACATCCTGGAGCGCTGTGCAACCGGGCTCATCTGGAACTCGGCTCAGGATGCGCCGGACATCCAGGTACCCAGGCCGTCGGCTGGTCTACCCGATGCCCGCTCCCCGGAAGCCCGCGCGGAATCACGAGTGAGGGGGCCTCCTCGATATAACGAGCTGTGGGCCCCGCTTGGGCTGTTCCCAATGCCCTATTGGTTCACCGTGGGTGATGCGAAGGCGTGGAGGGCCCTCCACCGGGTGGCGTTCTGCCTTACGTGGGAAAAGCACGGAGGGCCTCCTCTCCCGGGTCAGGGAGCGAGGAGTCCAGCGGAGTTGAAGGTTGCCGGTGAAGACCTGCCTCCGGGCATGAAGGGGCACCCTGACAAGGCGCTGTACGACACTGCCCGGTCCAGAGCACATGCATGCGTTGGGCGGCAGTGGGCAGGCGGGCATACACTTGCCACTGCCGGCGCAACGGCTGGTCACGATGCTGACTACAGCATACCGTTGCAACAACTGCTTGCACGCCGGCCATGCGTGCTGCCTGTCATTGCTATTTCTCGTGTCCGGTGTATTACATCGCCTGGGATGGACGTCCCGCTGAGGTAACTGGCTATAAATGATCCCACTGTACAGGGCCCTCGTGAGGCGGAGTAGATGGATCTGTCTGGCAGATGCAGAGGATAGACTACGTAAGTGGGCCGAATGGCTGGCGCCGAGGCAGTCGGGACGCATACGGCAGCAGAGATCTACAGCAGCGGCCATGCAAAGTGGCCGTGCCGCGACACCGAGCCCGGCTCGCCGCCAGGGGACAGCAGCAGCCAAAAGAAAAGCGACAGTGCGGAGCGGCGGGACGTCTCCTGTAACACCGCCCCGCCCCAGCACGGCAAAGGGGAAGGGGGCCACACCCGCGAGTGGCAAGAAAGCGCAGACAAGCCCACCAGGGGCGAACAAGCCCAGCCCCGACGTCAACGAGGGGGCACAGTGAAGCCCCCCCGCTGTGGGGTAGTGTCGGAGGAGGTGCATGCCATCATGTGAATCCGTGCCACTAGAGTGGCACGGGTGCAACCGGGGACTTCAGACCCCTTGTAAAATGCGTCTGCAGGAGCGTTACAGCTCCACTACAATTCTCCCACCCACTGCCCACCAGTGAGGTGGGTGCCAGTCGTTGACCATGCATGCACCACAGCAGCGTGTACGTACGATTACCTGAGTGACTGAAAAATGCCCTAGTGTTCGCCCAGCATGCCGGTGTACTACATGATGTGGCGTTGGAAACGCCGTACAACACCCGATCGTCTGCTTGCACAGTTGGCAGGTGAGTACAGGCCCTTCCGGCGCGCACACTCGCGGCACTGGAAAGACACCTCTCGGTGGACTGTCCAGGTACACCTCGACATGACACAGTCGCCTTTGTGCACTACTGAATCCCCTGCAACCACTCGTTACATGCCACCGGAACGCGGAATACCCGTCACGCGATCAGATGGTTACCACATCTTCCCTGACAGCTAATAGCCGACTCGACGAGCATCAACGTCTGCGATCTGCAGCCCAACAGCTTCGACACGCGTTATAGACAGAACACAATGTCCGGATCTGGCGAGCCTGACGAGGCCGTCGCATTAAATAGTATTGAAGGTATAATGTTGAAAGACAAGGCCAAGTTCTCTGAGGCACTGGTGGAGCGGATGCACCATCAGGGCACGTTTGAACGCATTATTCGGGCGAGTACAAGGCAGATCTACACCGCGGGCACGACGCTCGGGAACGCCGTAAGAATCAACACGTACTGGTCGATGATCCTGTTCCACGCGTGGATGCAGCACTTTCAGGCGTTGGAGCCGGCGTGGCAGCGCACACCCGGCGTTGAAGGCCCTGACGATGGCTCAGCCATCAGGGAAGCCGGGCTGTCGAAGCTTATATCATTCACCGGGGGCAACAGGTGTATAAAGGTATGCTGTCGACCCCGATTCTGTGAATGTGGCCGCTAATCCTTGTGCGCGGCAGCCCATGCCAGCGGGCCCACACTGAGTGCCGTCCGTGTCGGATGCGCAGGTGCATATCACCGGCCGAGAACAGCACCCTGCTGTCATGATTGATGACATCTCGTCACCAAGAACTGGCGATGGAGCCGGTCCTAGCCATGGCCGCAGCCAGACCGATGAGGCGGGCCTAAATGCGAGCCCCAGACACGGAGAGAGAACATTGCGCGAGTACAGCACAGTTGAGACTGCTGGTACAGCAGACACCCCGCGAGGTACGAAACCAGGCTTCTGTCAGTAGCGGTGATATCTTCGAACAGCCGTGTGGTCAACGCCAAAACCACGCATGAGACAAAGATCCTGTGTGCACAGAGTACACCGCAAAAAACCAAGTGGAGCTCCTACGGCTAGTGGTGCACGCCATGTGCAACCAACATCCCAGACAAACTGCACCTGAGCGGCCAGGTGGCCCTGTACAGTACGAGTACCAGAATCAGCCGAGTCTGGGCGGCGAGGCCGCGTCCTGGGCCCCGGGAGAAGCTTCGGTTCTGCACTACATCCTGCTGCCAGGCGGTATGGAACCAAAGGAGGCTCAGAACCCCGACATGGAGATCCTCATGGGCTACATGGTGGCCGGCACTGGCGGAACATCGAAGACGCTTCAGCTACAGAGAAAGGGCACCAAAGCCAGCAATCCTGCAAACACGGCCTACCAGCTCTACCCGTCACCCCGATTCCTGCAGTTTATGTCGTGCGCCCGAACGTTACAGATGATGCTTAGCTGCGACGATCACATCGCCGGGATGACGGTGTGACAACCCTGCGTACGATGGCCTGTGACCAACGCACTGCAGCAGCTGGAGCTGGTATTCACCCGCTGCAACGTGTGTACAGGAAATGACAGTCATGGGACAATTCTGTGCTGCGACACAACAAATCGGTGGCGTCGCTTGTGCATATGCGGCGAAGCGATGGCCCGAGAGCCAGGTACAACCCGGCCTGCAGTTGTAGTCCTGCCCGATCGACACATTGTACTAGTCCTGCCTTACTGGAGGAGGTTAGCGCATGCCACAAACAGTAGTGGCCATTGCAATCGATTCAACAGAAAGTGTTGGCGCAACTGCCGGGCGCAGTTGGCACACCTCAGGCCCGGGAACCCTGTAGGTACCGGCGATCCTGGCCGACCTTGAAAGCCTTGTGGGAGCACTCGTCGCAGAGTGGGGGACCGTAGACACAAGCAGGCTTAAAGTGGAGCCGGATCTTCGCGGATTTGCACGACTCCAGCTGGCATTCGAAGACGCCATCAGCGAGCACATGAGTGGGAGACCGGTGATAGAAAGAGGCACTGCCGAGTGGGACGGCGTCTGGGACTGCTGGGCCGGTGCCACGTTGGCGACGCTTATCGTTGTTCAAGGTTTGCCATTCTGTCACGCTGGGCCTGCCCAATGCACCGCATGTTATTCGGTACTGTCCTCAGCGTCAACCCAAGGATGCGACTGTTATGGCGCTGTGCAGGCAACCTACTCTTCCCAGCGTCGGGCACAACTGCGCCTAAGTCGAAGGCCATCAAGGTCACATATACTTGTGTGCCGGATCAGTGGTGGCAGTGGGCGTTCACCGCACTGGAGTGGTTCACAGAGAACAAGGGCACGGCGGGAGGAGCTGCTGCGGCGTGGTACGCAAAAGAGTCGAAGACAGCGTCCCTGGCATCGTCAACGGATGTTCGCAAGCTAGCTGGTCGATGCATTCAACGGCTGCTTGACGACCGGAACCCAACCATGTTGCGGATGGTGGACGGGGCGGATCTACGCAGAGCGCAACTACGAGACCCCCCCCCCCCCCCGCCTGGAGACCCAGGCTCCGAGGACGGCTCTGATGGGGAGGACAAGGGAGAAGAGGAGAAAGCACCCAAGCCGCCAGTACGCTCGAGCAGGACAAAGAAGACAAAGGACTGCGACCCGACTCCAGGACGGACTCCCGCCCGGAAGGGCAAGGGGCAGGGTGGCACCCAGAAGAGTGTCACTACAGAGGGCGACGCATCAGGTGCGCGACCGACCCCATGCAGACAGGTACGGAGATGCATTCACGCACCGCAGATCAAAAGCCTCCCGTTCGCCATACGTCAGGTAGGCTTAAGCTTCAGCACCACACCATCACCATACGGTTGCCGGTGCCCCTGCATATCCGCGATGACCCCAGGATAAGCTGCACACCTGGTCATTTGCAGTGCTTGCTTATGCAGGTCGCACTGAAATAGGCGATGGGTGGGTGGACCTCACTGCGCCAGACGAGATGGTAACTGTGTCTGTCAAGCGATCCAGGCCGGTTGCGCCAGACACGCAAATGACGGAGGAAGAAGACTATGCGAGAGCCCAGTGTCAAGTGGATTCTGTAATTGCGCTATTCACAGCGCACGCTGCCGCTCTACCAGAGCACCAGGAGCTCTGGTTTAACATGATGTGTCAGGCAGCGCACGCGGTCGGAGGGGAAAGCATGACTCGAGAAGAATTGAGGAACGCATGGGAGGCTCTGCCCCTGCCCACGCTGGAGGAGGCCCCCCAGAACATAGCCCAGACAGAGGAAGGCCGCGGCTCGTCCCGCAGGCAAGGCGGCTGTTCCCGCAAGCGGCCCGGCCCAAGAGCAGCCGCAGCCACACCTGAAGAGGATGACTTCCGGCCAGCCTCTGATAAGCGGCGTAGGAAGAATGGACCACCAGCCCAGGCCACTCGGAGGCTCACGCGGGGGCGTGAGGGTGCAGCGACCGGTGAGGACTTCAGGGGCACCGGAGCTAATGGGAGCGACAGGAACCACCGGGCACAGCAGAGGAAAGCTAAGAGAGCGGCGCTTGATGAGGCTGCTGGTGAGGAGGGGGCAGGGGGGGCTGCTGCTGCGGCACAAGACGGCGGCGGGCCAGCGGCCGACGGCGAGGAGGCCGCCGAAGAGGCTGCTGCGGGTGAGGAGGGGGCAGGGGGGGCCGCTGCTGCGGCACAAGACGGCGGTGAGCCAGCGGCCGACGGCGAGGAGGCCGCCGAAGAGGCTGCTGCGGGTGATGGAGGGACAGGGTGGCCCGCTGCTGCGCACAATACGGCGGGGACGCCATCGGCCGCGGTCGAAGGGGGCCGCCGAAGATGCTCTGCGGGTGAGAGGGGTCAGGTGGGGCCCGCCGCTGCGCACAAGACGGCGGTGAGCCACCGGCCGACGGCGAGGGGGCCGCCGAAGAGGCTGCTGCGGGTGAGGAGGGGTCAGGGGGGGCTGCTGATGCGGCACAAGACGCTGGTGAGCCACCGGCCGACGGCAAGAGGCCAAGTGAAGAGGGAGGGCAGCAGGGGGAAGGGGACAGAGACGTGGCGGTCCCGGCAGACACGGGAAAAGGTCGTGCCAAGGCTGGGGGGCCCTGCTGAGGCTGGTGCTGTGAGAGTGGGAGGGCGGCTGGATAAGCGCGGATGGGATGATCTCATCGCGGTTATTGCTAGCCACCGCCGGGGTGGTATATGCCCTCACTACATCGTCTGCGGCACATGCAGTATTTGCTACAGTTCACGATACGCAGGTGGTGGAGTGTACAGGCGACATGGTCACTGTTCGATGTGTTTGTAATACCTCCTCGAGACCATTGTCCTGACAGGCGAGCCACGGGTTAGCAACGGCACTGTGTCACCCAGCCAGCCTTCCGAAACGCAATTTCAGGTAGCAGATAATAGCGCTATGCTGTTGTCGACAAACGCAGCAGCGGGATGTTACATGCCAGCGTGTCACTGTAAGGCAGTACCACCAGCCTGACCCGCCTAAGGCCCGCTCTATTGGCCGGTGTGGCCTGGCAGGCGTACACTCAAGATGCACAATACTTTTCCAGCCCGTGACCCCGCTGGCCACCACTCCCTATGCCTCCTGTGCGGGGGGCAGCGGCTGTACATCAAACATGAACACCGTCCCGCGGCATCAGTCCGTCCGTACGACACACTGCATCAGGCTTTCTGGGTCCGTCGTGCATGCAATTACCTGAGTCCGAATTGCACTACAGCGCACAGGTGCGACAACCCTCCTCATTCACCGATGGGGTGGCCGGCGAGCAGAAGGTCCTTCCACATCCACTGCCTCTTCAGGCGCTAAGTGGGGATCGTATGGATCAAGCCCTGTCTGGCTGAGGCCTCTGTCCCCACTTGTAGGTCCGCCGGCAAAAGACGCGCCAACCCCTCGATGTTGGGCTCCAGGCTGAGATCCGGCAGTAGCAAGTCCCTGCATGCCACAGTGCCTGCGATTGGACAGGCTCGAGGACGTGGGCCGCAGCAGGTTCAGACTGTGAGGCAATGCGGTTTCACTTGCTGGCAAGGTGGCAAGGACGGACCTTGGAGGTTGTCTCGGGTGGCGTCTGGTCGGGGGGGTATCATTGCTGGTGTACACGGCCTGTGCCAGGAGTCCTAGCCACTGCAGGTCGCTGATCTCCCTCGTGGGCTTGTCCATGATAGCTGTTGCCCATGGACCTTAACGTCCGCCATAGTCGCAACATATGTTGCCGATTTTGAAAACCAGCCTCATATGGAACACCTGGTTGGACGCCCAACGCAAGTTCTCCGTCCGGAGCGCCACCACCTCGAACTCTTCACGGGACGTCCCGTGCCGACTACCCATCTCCCTGAGACACAGGTCAATGAACGCTGGCACGCCCTGGTAGGCCCAAGCCGCATACTCCTGAGCATTCCGAGGAACCCCCCCCTGTCCAGGGACCTCGTGGGACGTCCCATACAGCTGGAAGTACAAGTGGAGTGGTGATAACGTTGGCAGCACGTCCCACACAGGCGGGCATCGGTCGAGGTGGAGTGTAGTTTCCTCATCTATCCGATGGCGGAGGCCCACGGCCACCGCGAACAGCATTAGCCACACATACTTCCTTTCCCCTGAGTAGGGTGGCTTCGGGCCACCGGCCGGCCACGCAGAGGGAAATGGCCACCGCGCCACTAGTGGGATCCACACGGTGCCAGTCTCGCCCACGCTCCAACTCGCGCGGGAAAGCTGCCTCAGAATAGCTACCTTGGGCGTCCTCTACCTCCCTGAGGGGATGTATGGACCTGTTGCGCATAGGTCGCTCCATTGACTGGCAGCAAGGTCGACGTAAGCAAAGCACAAGGTGAAGCTCGGATCGAGCGCAAAGCGGCATATGATGATGCTATAAAACAACATGCATCTACCATAGGATATGAGCCCACAGACACCAGAGCTGGGCGTCTAGCTCCGCCACGATCGACGGTGGTGCGAGTGCCCGGATTGTCAGCGGTCAGGGGGCTTGCCCGCGCACCACGTTCACGACGTTCAAATCCCTATAACGCCCACGGATGAATATGCAGCTGCCAGCTAGACGATTGCAGACAGTGATGCAACTCCAATACACTGCTTGTTTACGTTGACCTTTCCCTACGGCGCGGTCGCGCACGACGACGACTGCAAGGCGGTGCCCAACAATCACCACTACTGGCATGTATGCTTTCTTACGTGGATACAACCTTACCATATGTTATGTTAGATACTGGCAATCTGTGCCTCTATACGTCACAGCGTGTTCGGTATCGGCACGCGGTGGTTTGCCCGATGGCAGGTACCAGGAGTTCGCCGAGCCTGCTGCGAGCGGCTGGCCGGCTCCACACCGGCCTATTTATCAGATTTTACTCTCTTGTACGACGTGAGGCAAGTTCAGTGCTTCAAGCCGGAAGCCTGGAGGCTGCGAGCTTCGGTTGTTGCCACTCCTTCGAGATCGTCGACTGCGTTGTGACCCCGCCATCCAACTAGCGGGCAGGTGACTTACATCCCTTTTAAGATCATATGAACTGTTCATGTAGCAGTGCTCTGCTATTGCTGCCATCTAGCACGCTCGATGTGGCCCATCCGGTTGCGCATTGGTAGCTACCATGATACCGCCTGTCCTACGAGCGACGGGCCGGCTCAACAGTCGGCCTATCTTTAAGCTTTGACTCTCTTGGTCGACGTTATGCCAGTCCGATTAGTGACGCCGGACGTATGCGGGCCGGGAGCTCCGGTTGTTGCCACTCCGTCGAGATCGTCGGCTGCGTTGCAACCCTGCCCTCCAAATACCGTGCAAGTGACTCACATCCCCATCTAAACACCTAGTTTGTGTTAATGCAGCAGCGCTGTGATCCTGCTGCCTTGTAGCATGCTAGATGCGGGTGTCCAGAACCTGTGGATTGAGTGCACCCGTTGCCGGAGAGTACACGGTCAAGTGCCCTGTGCTGCCAGATCTATCCTTGTAGAAACCTCCTCTTTTAGGTACGGCTGCCCACTGGGGGAGATACTCACGACTGAAGCAGCGGTGACCTGAGAGGTGGGTGTCCGAACGGCCCCGTTCGGACACCCACCGTTCCAGCACTTAGACAAAACACGGGTGCCACCTTGCACATGGTGTCCGAACGGCCCCGTTCGGACACCCACCGTTCCAGCACTTAGACAAAACACGGGTGCCACCTTGCACATGGTGTCCGAACGGCCCCTATCGGACACCCACCGCTACGGAGGCACCGCCACCTGCCTTTTCACTCTCAACTGCGTCAAGTGCTT
>JALKAD010000486.1:0-13255 GCA_024500015.1 Ulva compressa | reverse complement strand
CATAGCGAGGTCAGCATGCAGGTACCACTGACGGCGTGAGTGCAGGTGAGATACGTTACAGAGTTATGCTCCACAAGGTGGTAGAACACACAGGTACGAATTCATGGCAGGTACGAATTCATGGCTGAGTGCAGGTAGGAAAACTGATTGCACGACGTCAAACAGATTTAAACTGATCTAACCTCGCGCCGCGGGGCCACCCGAGCCAATCTGGATGCTCCATGGGGCCGCCCGCGGTCTGTTTGCACCGCGAAGCCATAAACAAAGGTTTTTCCTGATATTTCGGAGCGGCAGAACACCACGACATGGTCGGGGTGATGCCCAGTATGTGGCTGAACTTGAGTGCTGTGGAGCCACGCAAACCAATGATTCCGCGGCGCTATTAACGCAGCGATAGACCCGCGAAAGACGTGCAAACACGGCTTAAGGCCCATAGTAGTATGCTGAATGCGCGACAGGCTCCGCCGTACGCGAGGTAGACATGGTGTGTCGCGTATTGATGAGGTGGATTCTGCATTCTTCTTGCCCACGGGAGTCGATCGCGGGATCCTTCTTGACCGAGGCGCACCCAGTTTCTTAAAGTATCACCTTATATGCTATTCTACGTGGCTTTGACGGTCCATGGAGTCTCAGGGGCATTGTCCGGCAGATCAGCACAGCGGGGTGGAGACAGCGAACGTACAAGCGGCAGGTTCATCAACTGTTGGCATTTCCAGATATCTGCTGAGAATTTCAAAACGCTGCCGGATACAACACGATCATACCATACCGCATACTGGCACTCTTGAACAAAACAGGACATGCCCCAATCATATTCCAGGTTCAGTGTTACGAGCGATCCATGATCTGCGTGTATGAACACAACACTGTCATATCTTGTGGAGCAGCGAGCACTGAATCTGCTAATTTTTTGCTCATGCTCGAGACTGCTGTAAACTGACCCCACAGCCGTCGGTGTGGAGCCCTTTCGTGCAACTGCATTGACTGTGTAGCAATACATTTTCTGCCTCCAATCTGTCAACTTGGCTAATTGTCCTCTCCACTTTCCTCTCCAGTCTACCGATCGTGCTCCTGTCACTCCCATTCTGACTCAACAGCACCTCCTTCATCTCTCTCAGCTGCTCCAAATCAGCAAGAATTCCTGTGCAAGGGTATTTGTTTGTCTTGTGTCTGCCAGGCTAGCTCGTATGACAGTCAGCATCCGCTACAAGCCAGCTACTTGTAGCTGACAGCTGCACAAAGCGAATGTACTTGTCACAGGAGGTACCAAGCAGAGTGACTAGTCCATATATGCAGCAACGGCTATTATTGTTTAACCATTGAGTAATGGTGCCTCCTTGCACAGTCTGCAGCTGTGACCATGTAGCATTGAACTGCTGTGTGTTGCTGCCTGCTTGAGAGCTCTTTGCGAGCATCTAGACCAAAGAAAATGGCAATCATTACTCAGTCATCAATCAAATATCTGTCATGTTGTTTATTTAAGGCATTTGATTGCGGTGATGCAGTGTTTTGGGTCTCTGGCACGTCCCGCGTTCGTGTCCGCTCGGGACCCACTTCAAAGCTGAACCGACACGGCGTGCAACAGGCAGCCGAGCATCTTCCGCTCCGAAATGTTTCAAAAAGACCACTCTTGATGTGTTTCTGCGTCCAGCAGAGCGCGGGATGCCGTTGGGCGGGAGCTAGCGGGGAGTTGGAGAAGCCCGACTTTTCGGGGGGTACTATGTAGTACATGGCGCGCCATGCGGACATATACAACATGGCGCCTTAAATGTGCACCGGCTGTGCACCGGCTTCCGGTCACTTTTCACCCGCCGAATCTGGGGGAAGCGCTGTTTGTCGAACAGTGCACCTGCGCATTGTGCACGAAACAGCCCAGCTTTTTCGAAGTCGCTGTCTCTGGGTACATGAACACGTAGAAACATTTTCGTTCGATCATCTGTCATGTCGCTTTTTGGCTTCGCGTTGGGTGCAGGCACCACATGGGCAGCTGCTTTGTACATTGAGGTAAATTACTTCGATGCATCTTCACATTGATTCATGGGGTTTTGTGGGAATGGGTGCATTGTGTGCTTTCTTGCTGCCGCACGTATGTGAGCCAGAGTGAATGACCAGGATTGTGGCATGCAGAGAGGCATGTTTTGCAGTGCACGGGATACTGCTGCACAGTTGAATGGTACGATGATTGTCTCTAAAGTCCAGCCACAGATCCTGGAAGAAGAGATTGCATTTGCCAAACACATGGGGTTGCATGCTTTGGCTGCGATGACGTCAACGTGGAACCAGTCCGTCGATGCCGTATTCCAGCCCGTCATATCAGAGTTGCAGAAGCGGGGTTGGTGACGACAGCTTTAGGGCCATGACAGCGCCGACAGAAAATCACCTTCTGGACGCTCCTGCAACTACTCATGCACAGCAGCAGTGATTGTCCCACATCATGTGTCAGTACCGCATACACAACAGACGTTGGATCGGATGGTATTGTTCCAAGTGGTGTGATACAGTCTGGTGCTTATAAGCAAATTCATTTCATAGTCACAGTGCAAATACGGTTGCAAGTTCATTTCATTTACACTTAGTAGTGCAAGAACCCCTCCAAACAGGTACCGCGCTGCAGCCACCATAAGAGCACCACCGCTGGTACATGTCATTCAGCTTTGCGCGCGAGCGAGGCGGTTGCCACGCTCGCCCATGCACTTCGCATCTGAGTGACACAGGGTGGCCTATACACACAGGTAGTTTGATGTACCACTTATCATCAACATGATATCATAAGACTGCATATGCACGATATATACTCGCCTTACTTCAGAGAAAGAACGTTCTGAATCTTGGCTCGACAGTATGGGCACTCTTGTGTGTTGCCTCTGATCAAAATTGCACAAGATATGCATGTGACAGCGTGATTGCATGGAATAAATATAGCATCACATGGTTGATCCATGCACACAGCACACAATTTCGACTCCTCATCGTCACCTTGTGCCTGGATTGAAGATGACGCCCATGTTGGAACATTGCAAGGCATGTTTGGTAATACTGACTCAGGCTCTTCAGGGATAGGATCTCCCAGAGTTGCAGCACTCTGCTGGGATGATGATGCACCACTGTGCACTGTAGGACGAGTGCCAGGAACTGGTCGCGAGCCTGCAATGGCCCGCGACCACGGAGTAGGTCTCACACCCATGCGAGATGCCGTGCGAGAAGCTCCACTGTTGATGGGACTTGGCTGTGCTGGAAAGCATATTTCCGTTTTCACCTTGGAAACTAGATCTGATACATCACCATCAGGGTGCTTTGGAAGAATGTGCCAGATATGTTTGGATTCTTTCTTGCTCAAAGTCTTGTATGCCGCCCGGATCGTGGGCACATGGCTGGCAGAAGAAGGATTAAGTGCATTGGTGAGGGCCGTTTGGAACTTGACACCATGCCTTTCTAGCATCTTCGTGAACATAGCGCCACGCGTGGACATTGCATCAGGCGAAAGGGAGATATTGGTTACCACTGATGACTCGCCTTGAAACGGTTGCTTAGGGCGGGGAGAGCGTGAGGCCTGTGCACCTACAGAGGATGAGGGAAGCAATGGCCGCTTTGTTGGACTTCCCGGAAGAAGCTTCCATACTTCCTGCTGCACAGCCTTGCTCAATCCCTTGTACGCAGCACGGACCTCTGCATTGTGCTGCTGGGTGACTGGGTTGAGAGCATTGACCAGCCAGTGGTGCTCCCAGCGACCTTTCTGCTTCACCAGCTGCATGAATGCGTGAGCTGATTTCCGCAAGTCCACGTCATCTGAGGCTAGACAGTGCGGCAGCTGTACAGCTGCTGCATCTGCCCTTGCTGCTTCAGGCTGCTGTTGCATTCTACGCGAAGAACCTGCAACGTTGATAGCAGGAGAAACACCGGTGTTCACAGTGTTATGACTGCCATTCTTTTCCTTATTTGATTTCCTCTTTTGCTGTGCAACATGCCATTGTTCAGGGGCCTCATCGTCACCTAGCAGTTCCAGTGCACGGAATGCAGAAGTAGTCACTGCACAACCAATTCAGTCACTTAAGCAGCACGACACGAACTGCTAAGCAGGACAGGTTCTCGATGACACAGCTTAAGAATGGTGCGCACTACGTCTGGCTTCTGTGCGGGCTTGGAGACTACTATGAACAATGTTTAGCAGGCTATCATTGACCCGAGATACGGTGATTGACTGCTCAGGCTCATTTACCACATCTCTGGCCTGTGGCAGGCCAGAAAAATCGCCATCACCAGTAAAGCTTTCTGTGTGAACAGGCATCTGTGCTTTTGTGGAATCTGCCTGTTCTTGTGCATGCTTCTTACTGTTACCTTTGCGAGGCGGATTCTTCAGTTCTGATGTATTCCTTTGTTTATTCTTTCCTCTCATTTTTGTTGTGCTGTCCTTCTGCTTCTCAGCTTCCTCTGCAACGGATGAAGGTAATTTAGCAGAAATGATGTCATGCGCTGCCTTAGCAAGCCTTGCTTGCCTGTGCAGACAAAGCTAACACAGCATCCTACCACCACGCAGCAAGCCTGGCGTCTTGCATTAGGACATCCCCAGATCACAATCCTTGCTGTGCTACTCTGCTGAAGCACTGCAGCTTGCATGGGACACACCCTCCAGCAAAAGCCTGTACATCGCTTCGTCTGCTGCTTTCACAGGATCTATTGGAGTTTCCTTGCGTGATGAGCGGACTGCATTTGGGTGCACTTCCGATGCTGTGCTAGCAAAGTGTCCCACAGGGTCAGGACCCGCTTGTGAACAGCAGCAGATAGGATTTCCACATCCTACTTCACTTGCACCGGGCGCTGGCATCCTCAGCCATTCAATCCAGCTATTAAGTTTGCTGACACGGTGCTGCATGCGTTCAGTCTGCTCAGCCAAACCGGCATCGCCGCGCTTGGCCATTCTGCACGCATCAGTCAGTGTATCTGTTTCTATCCCCAGCTCATTAATCTTCTCTGCGACACAATCGGAGATAAATGGAACGTCTATCAATCCTCCTGTCCCGCTTCGTCTTTTGTCTGTGATGTTCACAATTGCAACAGCCAGTTGACGCCGAAGTTGCTCGCAAATGCCTTCCAGCTGATGATGGCTGAAAACCTTTCGCGAAAACTGAAATCCTTTGTCGAGGTCAGGCTCAGTCACAAAGGTCTTGATCATGTTGCCGAATAAGTCGCCAAAGTCACCTGTCATGTTTCCCCCTTCTTCACTACCTGCAAATTGGACATTGACCTGGGCATTAACTTTAACCGTTGCACCATGGCACGGGAGAAAGAAGGAGCATACCATCTGAGTCAGATGTATCCCTGTCATTATCTTCGTTGTCTGCGTCGCCATCGCCATACAACGATTCGCTGTCCTCACATCCATCACTGCTTCTGACGTAGCGAACATGCTGAGCCATGAATGCCTGCAGAGAATCCATTATATGTGCCACAACAATAGGAGTCGATTTCAGGTCGATTCCGCAGTCGCATCGGCGGCAGACATGCAGCGGGAGACATATGGCAGCGGAAGTCACTTGGCGCGCGGGGGATCAGTGCACGCAGCCCACGGGCGTATCTCTTGCAGATGGGTATCCATACGATGCGTACGGTACTATGTACTGGCATACTAGCACCCGGGTGCACCCCGGATCTGGTCCCCGACTTCACAGACATGCATCCAACATGCCATGCTCGACAGATGGAATATGCACGGACCTGATACAGCTGCGACATGACTTCCTCGGGCAAAGTTTCTGTCGACATTGCCTTCAATTTTGCACTGAAGTCGGCTGCGCCCGGTGCATCCAAGTCGGCCTTGTGCGAGGGTGCGCCCCGGAGGATCGACCTGGACGAGCATTCCATCGGCCTCTCAGTCGCACCAGACGCTAACCTATTGAGCATGCTGTTGGCACTGCCTTCGCTGTGCATGTTAGGGAATTTGAGTGTGGGGACGGCCATGTCATCCTCACGTAGCATGTATGTGTGAGCAGCATATCGCACGTTCAGCCCGAGGACGGTAGTAAAGCAGCGCGCAAGCTTGCAGTCCAGATATCTAGAGATTGGTGGCGCACTAGTGTGCACGTTACCAAGTGGTACACTCTTGGTTCCCAAGTATCTCGAGATAGTGGGCTCACAGCCGGGTTTCGCCGCGGTGATCAAACAAGCGTGCTTGAAGATAACGCACTGGAGCTCCAGATTTTATGAAGACGAATGGTGATTACACGCTGGTGACTAGACTGCTTTGGCTGCTGATCGCAATGGCCTGAGGGCGACCTGTGCGACGAAGCTTGGCCAAGCTTCGTTAGTGACGACAAGGGCGAACCAACGTCGATTTTCAACTAGCCACTCGCGCGCGATCGCGTTGGGTGCAACGACCATAAACCAGTTCCAGACTCTGCAGACTCCTTTCGCAAGCCTGGCAGCTGTGAAGTGATCGCTAAAGCGGCTGTGTGCTGATGTCAGCACTCGTCTCCTGTGTACACAGCTGTACAGCCATGAGAGTCGGCATGAACATCGATGTATAGGATGTACCTATATATAAGTGATGTCAGTGTACATATGTACATATAGATTGCGCGTGGCTCTTTTGATCTGCTCTAGATTGCAAAAACCACGTCACAAAATACAGCAAACCTTTTCTGAAGCTCATCAAGGTCGGACTGTGGAGTAGGCGATCTGCCGTTGTCACGCCGTTGCAACGCGTTGGCTGTAAGCATGGAAAATGCTCCCTGTTGTAGCGCTAAGACAGCGCGAGTCGGATGCCCCTTATTCTCCGTCCACGATAAGGAAACGACGTGCATGCACACTGTTGCGGCGCAGTACGAATCGGAAGCAGATCGCCATTGGGACCAGTTTTACAAGGTGAACCAACGGAGATTCTTCAAAGACAGGCACTACTTGCAAAGGGAGTTCCCTATTCTGCTACAGACAGGCATGGTGATGCTAGAGGTGTGTATGCAGCTTGCAAGCATGATCGTTGAGTGTGAGGGCACCAGAACAGTTGTGTTGCCCGCACACAGGGCATCAAGTAACCATAGTATTCAACAAATCGGGCCTGATTGCTAGCTTGCCGAGTCATATCGCAGACGCTGCAGGTATCTGTTGTAAGCAACTGAGCAGACCATTCATGGTATGCAGCTAGGTTGTGGTGTGGGCAATACTTCATTTCCAATAGCACAAGCCAATCCAACATTTCAACATATATACTCGTGCGACTACTCAGCAACCGCAATACAGCTCTTACTGTCCAGCTCACAATTTCAACGGGAGCGAATGACAGCATTCGTTGCTGATATCACATCAGCTGATCTCTCTCAACATGTGAAACATTCGGTGGATGTGGTTACATGCATCTTCGTGCTATCTGCAAATGCGCCCGAAGCATTACCAAACGTGCGTACCCTGGGCCTTCTTCCCATCAAACCCAGCATAGTACAACATCTGATGCAGGTTTTCCCAGGCGATTTGCGGCATCCAACATTCAAGCTGACTTGACAGACCTGACGTAGCCAGTCACGCATGTAATGTAGGCACCCCCCCATGTGTGGCCACATATTGGCATGTTCACGTTTGATGCTCATCAGGTGCAGTTCACTGTCTGGAGCATTCCATGATTGTCCTGTAGGTGGTAAGGTCACTGAAGACACTGCTGCGAGCTCGAACTGGTACGGTGGTCGTGCGCGATTACGCAGCAGGGGATCTGGCTGAGCAGAGGCTTAGTAGCCACGGATCACAGCGCAAGCTCGCAGATAACTTCTACATTCGAGGAGATGGCACCCGGTGCTACTATTTCACACAGGTACGTCACATGGGCGCTGCTGGGGACATAGATGGAGAAATTGCTGCTGGGTACATCTCTTGCGGTGAACTTCCTGCGGTGAACTCGAACACTGCGATGTGCCACACGATGTGTAAATGCCAGGGTGTGCTATTGCCGCCATGTCTCGCGTGCCACAGCTTCTGAGCTCCTGCATGACGAGGGCAATCACACACACTGCTGCAGCTCTGCGGCAGTTCAGCTCTGCGGCAGTTCTTATTGCAGGCAGCACCATTCACAGTGATCTGCAGGAAAGCCTGTGTCAACCTTTTGTTGAGGAAGGACTGGTGTGCCGCGATGTGCACGTGCATTCGAGAGTAGTGCTGAATCGGAAAACGGGGTCACGGATGCGTCGCCGGTGGATCCAAGCAGTCTTCTGCATGCCTCCTGGGCCTCCAGAGATCCAAATATCACCTCGTGGACCGCTCGATAAGCGCGATGAGATGGATAGCGATGCTGATGATAATGCTGATGGCGGCAATGGCCGGTCCGGCTGCAACAGCGCGGTGCCCATGGTGGTTGCAGATCTACTGTCCTCCGTGGCAACATGGCCCTCACCCGATCTTGGCCTTGATGGTGGCCTGGATGGGCCCACTGTGTCTGTTCAGGTGCGTCCAATTAGGGGCCACTGCACAATATAGGTCTGAAATCGCCGTACTGGTGGGTATGTCACGCAGGTTCGGAGCAGATTATTTGACGTTCTTGATGCGAGTCTCGCTGAAGAGGAGTTGATCGCAGCACAATGGCTGGGAACGCACCCTTCCATTCAAGACAAGTATGTTCATTGAATGGTCCACCATGTGCAACTGTTTGCTTTTGCCACGTATGGCTTCCGACAATGATGCGCAGAGTTCCCTGGCCGTTGGTTTGCATGTGTGGCCACGACCTTTCACCGAATGGCGTTGAGCAGGTACATTCTTGATGTTGGGTCAGGCACATCCGGAATATGTGGTCTGGCGGCACTGGGCGCATGTGCAGCATACGTACTGCTGTGCCCGGATCCTGCATATCTGCAGCTTCTGCGGGCAAGTCTGCAGCTGAATGCCAGCCGGGTCGTTTGTGAGCGGTTGCGGCTGGTCTCTGAGCGGCAGCTGTGGAGTGTGCTGAGTCGCAGTCCCTGTGGAGTGTTCGACTGCCTTGTCCTGCGCATGCCAGCAACCTCCAAGCAATGTCTATCTCTGGCACGAGCACTTCTGGTTCCCGGGGGATTGCTTCTGGTTCTTACCCAACGAATACACGATTGGGGCACCACTTTTGCTGGCATGGAGATCATGATGCATGACCAGGGAGTCGTTTGTGTGAGGGTGTAAAGGTCGACGTCATGTGTGTGACCGCACGTCCACGCTGGCAATTGATCTTGCTGATTGAACACGACCGCATCTTAACATTCCAGAACACGCCGCTCTGTGCCTCTGTCGAACGACGGCGGCACTAGACTTTACGGGCTAGGTCGTCATGAGTTCGCCCGCATGCGGAGCAGCACCTGCATGTAGGATATGTTGACGCGTCACTGGCAGGTAGCCATTCCAAAGCGCCTAGCTGTGTACCCGCGCGCCGGCCGCCTGCGAGTCAGATGTGCCACGCTGGCTCAAAACCTCGAGCTGCCTCCTCAATGTGACGTGTGTTGACTCGCATGCTGTATGATCCGCAAACCTCGCCGAGTTTCGAAGCGTGCACCCAGCGGGTGAATGCGCAACGCCATCACAGGGTCCACCTGAACTTCTTGACAGTTAGGAGCAGTCACGCACTCACTGCGTACAAAATGGTGGTAAGGCACTGGCAATGCTGACGACTGTCTGTCCTTGACCGCATACATGCTGGTATGGGGAACTGCGCACCAGCTCACCCTGGAGCATGTGGAGATCGTGCAGGTATATGCACAGACACATACGGCACAGGTACTCGTATTGTGGTCTGCGCTGAATGGTGAAATGTATAGGTGTTTGTTCTGGAGGTCAAAGCAGATCTAGAGAACATTGCTACGTGCGCCTCGAATTCCTACTTGCACGATCTACGCATGTTCGAGGTGACATTATACGCATTGTAAGTACAGCCGTATAACAAAATGCAACGACCGGAGTGCTTCAAAATTGCAGGCTGCCTGATGAAGCAGTGTTCACGACTATTCCAGCTGCACAGCTGCATGCATTCTTGTCTGACCAGCCAATCGTTAATATGCAGACTGGAGCTATCAGAGGGGTATAATTATTGCATAGACGTGCGTTCCCAAGTGTAATTTGTAAGACCTGCATGGCACTGTGTCACAATAGTCCTCGTATGAGATCATGCAGCGACATGGATGGCAATACAGCAGTGTGCGGTAGTTTAGCCTCTGGCCGATCATTCGTGCAGGTCAAGAATAGCACTGGTGAAGACCAGCGAGATGGTGTCTATGTGACCTCGACCAATGAAGAAGATTTGCATGGCAGCCGTGGTACATGCAACTTCCAAGTATGCTTCTGTCCACATTTGCTGGTGTCATTGGGTATCCGTTTTGGAGTTTTCTGCGACTATGCTCCTCACATGTAGCAGATGTATGATACAAGGATAGCATGTTTGCAGGTCAAGTGGGTGAAAGGCACAAAATCATCTGCATATGTGATTGTTCATGAAATTGTGAAGGGAGTCACCAGACGCCAAATTACAGGCATGCTTGTGTCCGATCGAATTTGCTATCGGCATGCATCATAAAATTGTCTCAGAGCCATGCAATCGAACATGTGAAAGCGGGGTGCCGAGTGCATGTATCACCGATTCTCGTCGATTTGTAGTACTACACCAAGACCATTCATGCAGTAGTGTAGTATCACATGTGCTTGTGTGATTATATCAGTTTGGTGCTCGCATTGGCGATCGTAAATCACATGGACTCACAATTGCCAGAGGGTTGCCTGCCATCGTCACCACTCCTGACGTGCGGTGTCGTTGTGTATGTGTGTGATTTGAAACTGCAGGTGGCCCGGTGCACTCATGACCGCACCATGTGCAGAGCAGGACTCGGGGCAGTGGACGCCTATTGTGGGCTTTGATTGTCGGGGGCTGGAGCCTGTCGGATTTCATCCTGAGGTATGATGTCATGTCATTGGTGCTGTCTGGCATCCTGCTGTCTGCATGGCAAGTGTCATTGGGCGTGCAATTAGACTAACCACCTTATGTTCTCATCCGAAATGTGATGTGTGCATATGATTCCGTCGTGCATGATGTAACCGTGTGAGGACTGGATGCGTTTGGAATTTCTGGAGGTGGCAGTGTGCTGCAATGCCTCGACACACTACAGCCCCGCTCGCAACGACAGTGTGTGGCTCCACGGCAAACATTTGTGCAATTTTTACTATTCTGGTTTGTGTCGATTGAAGGTTTGCCCAGGTTGTACCTGTTCACATTTGTCGAGGCAGTATGAGGACACCGTTGTGATTGAGCAGTTAACAAACACGGTCCAAACCAGACAGCACGATCTACGCGCGCGCGAATTGTTGAAAGGGCCACTGATCACGTATCGCTGTCAAATTGCTATGATGCGATCGACATCTCCTGCATGATTGGCATGCCTTCCTGACCATCTGGTCTACCATGGTGCAACGTGTGCAGAACGGCTGGAAGGCGGTGTCAACAGGAGGCACAGTGTTTGGTGATGTGGATTTGAGGGAAGACTGGGCTGAGTTTTGTGAGAAGATTGCAGAATCTGTTGGTGTATATTCAATTGAAAGCAGGTTCCGGCGAATCTAGTGGCAGTTATATCATGACAGCATGGCACCTGTCCTGAGCTGCAAAAGGCGTGGCCAAAGTGTTACTCTCTGACTAGCTCGATCATCTTCGTTTACCTGCGACGATTCATTGATATAAGAACATGGCCATGTGTATTCGAGGTGGTGCAGTACTGCACATGCCACAGCGACCTGGGCAGATTCGCCAGCATTTGCGAGGCATCATGCATGCTGTTTGGGTTTTGACTTCGGGGTGCATGCTTCCCACTTGAAGAGTTTGGATGCATCCATCATCGCTTGAATTTGAATCAGTCATCATGCATATGCCGTTGTGGTTCCGTGCAACCATGCGCAGCATGCTTGTGCAAGCATTGACCAGCGCGTCCAGATGCGCTGAGGCCGACGCATCGGCATGCCAAATTGTGGACGGCCCTGTGGTGCCATGTGGTTACTCATCCAGCAACCGGCACCAACAAAATAGGATCATGAAATTGATGGCATGGTGCAGAGTTCATCTTGCTGTTGACAAAACACAGCTACTCGTTGAGGATTTGCTGTACGCAGCACACGTCCTACATCGTGGCCGGCAACGTAATTGACTGTGTTCAATCACAAGGCATGGCAAGCAAACAAGAACAGAGATTTCAACCATTGATCCTGCCTCCTGAAGTTTTACACAACTCCGACAACACACATCCGATCTCTTTAGACTTCATTGGCACCAGCACCACTTGCGGTACTGCTAGCAATAGCAATCCTGGCTGCTTCGTGTGCCTGATGTGACTGCTAGTGCATGCGGCGTGGTCTGTACCAGTCAACAATTGGCAACCCGTAGCTGAACACTGTCATCATGCCACCTATGTGCACACAACACATGCTCAATGTTGCACCAAACCTCGACTGGCAAAAGCAGGGTCACATTTGCATATGCAGCATGATCGTGATGGTTTGTACACCGCGTGTGGCCTTGTAGCAAGACCAAACTAGATGACTGTGCTGGGCGCATATATCATGCACCACTGCTCATTGTGTTGTTTGTTTGTTGATCGCTTCAGTGCAGTGTGCAGGTGGAATCTGGTGCATTATGGTGTTGTAGACGTCATCATCTGTCAGACTGTCCATTCATGTGGTCACATGCCGAATTGACACAGCATAGTAAACAGCTATACTGCTGTCATTTCATGTTTGCCGGCGCCTTGGTCATGACTGCCCACCACTGCCTCTTCAACATGTGGTCCCTGTCCTTATTCAAGCCCACACAACATACTGACATGCATGCAAAGCGACGACAGCACCACTCGCGCCACCTACGATAGTGGATTTAATGTCTACCAGCAATAAGGGTTTTGCTTTCCTTGCGTCTACAGTGACAAGGCATCTCTTGGCGACCCTAGACAGGAGACCACCTGGCTGTGGTGCCCTCCCAAACATTTTGAACTTTTCTTATGGAAGCATGTCGAGATGTGAAGAGCAAGTTGCTTCACTAGGAATGCTGCTGCTTTTAGCTCATCATGACTGTTTTAATCATGCCATGAAGCAGTGGAAGGACTGGTGCATTGGGGCTTTAGGACTCTACTAGCCACGGATCCGTACGCATGCTGGCGGCCATGACTGACCATGATCATGCATGACGGCCGCGACTACAGGCGACTTGACATATAGGACGGTTATGTACAGCTATGCCAAGAGTCATGGCATCTGATTTTGGTCAGAGGAAATTCTCCAATTGCATCAGATA
>JALKAD010000485.1:0-13267 GCA_024500015.1 Ulva compressa | reverse complement strand
ATGAGCAGGCAAAACTGTAACAGCTGCTGTTGCTGCAAGAACCGTGACGTACCTGGGTCAGAGGGGCAAGTCCGTCAAAGGCGATATAATCATTAGTTGAGACCCTGTCAAAGATGGGCATGCCATCACACACAGTGCCCCATGCTCCTGCGTGGAAGATCTCAAGGATGCCAGTCCCGGCTTCTGCCTCTCCCTCACCGATGCCCGTGAGGCGGAGCGCTCCCTCTTCCCCTGCTCACGTGCCAGATGTCAGATTCACCATACCGCACACAAGGACCTTGCTGACAACTCACAGCGTGAGTATACATGCGGCTGACAGCAAATCAATGTGCGTGATGCGCAATTGGTATACGTAGCGCAGCGAAGCAAGTTGCTAAGTTGAATACCGTGGTAAACCGCCATTTGTAATGAGCGCATCGGCTCTTGTGCAAGCAGCAACATTGGGGTTAACCGCAACACGACAGGGAAACGGGTTTGTGAATGCAACTGTCAAAGTGCGAATGACTCAATTTGGTGTATTTCCTCACAGATCCTCGATCATGATGCAACTGACTCTACTTGCATCCAGGCGGGTCGTACCAGCCTGCTCCTCTGCGACACACGCGAGCCGGAAATCAGTCGAGCATCCATCTCCATAATTAAAGTACATGTCCACAGCCGACTCCATTTGCAAAACACAGTCCACCAGCCGAGCCTCCATGCCCGTACAGCCAAGGCTTGTCAACGCGATCGGGGGGAGCACCGTCAGAGTGTCAGAGGCACTGTCATCGCCGGAATCGCCCAAGCCGACTGTGCCTGCGCCGAAGCCAAGCTGGCGACAGGCCACGTTCGCATCTGCTTCGTCAAAGTCGCCACTGCACACCGCACTCCAGGTGCCTTCAAAGAAGACCTCGGGCCGGCCGATCAACCAGTTGGCTACAGTGCTCTGCTCAACAAGTCGCAGGTCGCCTTCCTCTGCATAGACGTAAACCCATCAACATCCTTTTGCATGCACAGCCATTCAAGGTGCATCATGTTGAGCACAACCAGCAGTTGCCGGGGGTGCCAGAACTGTACATCATGCATCTGCAGCTGCGCAGACCCCACACTCACACTCAGACGCTGATTGGCCCACAAGGAGTCTCCAATGGGTGGCAGTGCATGCTGCCAGGTCCAGAACTTCCCAGGCACAAACTGCATACCTGTGATTGATGCACCATTGTGTCCCTATAAGTTTATAGCCGTACATGTACGTGGTTCTGCATTTCTTCACATGCGTGTGTCTGTGCGAGAAGCATGCATGTCTGCTGCGGACCCATGGCAATGCATCTGATTCCACCTAAGCTGCACCATCTCAGACGTACTACCATTGCTGACTTTCAAACACATTGTCTGCGTGGCAACGGTTATGTTTAAACAGATGCACCTGGCACAGCTTGCGCCTTATCCTAAATTCGACTCGGATGTACGAGAATAACCGTGCACTGGCAACACGATTGCACACATGCGCGTAGCGTATGCACGGGTGCACATTGAAGGAGATCTCCAGATAGACTCACATCACTGGCTACAATTGCAAGAATCAATTGTGAGCTGCCACACATGCACTAGACATTGGCATCGTCCATGGTTACCTATGCCAGAATGAGTGATTCTCAACCCATGCTGCCGTAGAGACCGCCGTACTGACTCCAACACACACCCAGTTGAAGTGATGACCAAATGCGTTGATCTTACAGACACGGCGCTGCGGTGTTGATATTTGCACCTGCCGTGGTCCCTGTGCAAAAGTGGTTTTGCTACAAGCGTACGATGATATAGTGCACCTGTGGCATTGCCGTGGAAAGCAAGTAAACATTACAATGGACAGCTTCAAGAGGCTCAAAGACGCTCGCATCTGGGAAAGTGCAATCACAGCGAGAACCCACACCGGTGCAGCACGCGGAACCAGCCCGCTAATGATCCCTGTGAACTGCGCCGGACACCGGTGCGTGGCTGTGCTCGACTGAGACCATGCATGTTGCTTTCTCAAGAACCTAGATCGCGCACCTGCTCCTAAAGTCGTGACATCCTCAAGCGCCTCAGGTATGGGAAAGGTTCGGCAAGCAACCGTCATCAGGAAACACCTCTCAGAACATCCGGAGTTGCCTACTAAGAAGCCGCTGCCAAGATCGCAGTCAATTAGCTGCTCCTCGGGCCCGCGGCACTGTGGCTCAGACAGCCAGAAACGATTCAGTTGCTCCTCAGCCTCCACGCAAGAACCGGGACTGGTGGTCGGGTCTACTAGATTGCCATGTGCAAATCCCAGCTGTCGGCATACGACGTCAGCTGCGAGAAAATCTGAAGTACTGCTGTAATCGACATCATATTGGCCAAAACCACAGTCGTTGCAAATCCCGCCCCACTCGTTCAAGTGGAATATCTCCACAAAACCAGTGTAGACCGGGTCACACAGAGATCCGGACCCTCCCCGCAGGCGGAGGTCGCCTTCAACAGGGGGTGCAGGTGCGGGGCAATCTGCACACACATGCACTTACATAATACACATGAGATCAACATTGAGGAATTCATTTCATTTCGCGCAGACGGCTGTCTCAAGCACTCAGGCAGGTGGCCAAAAAATGGCTTTATGGCCGCAACACTGGGTCTTTGTGCCGGCTACGGGCTGGAAAGGGACGTGTTTATTGCCGAGTTTCTGCTATTTCGTTCGAAGTAGGATGTGGCGTAAGGTCGACGTCACTTGAAACAGGAAATACAGGACGCACCGGCAAAGTCGGCGCAGGCCAGCAATGGAACGTCTGTGAGGTTGGTACCAGACAGCGAGCAGCGATTGCTTACGCTCACGTCCATGCTTGACGAGCATTCGAGGAGAGATGTCTCATTGCCTTGACAGTCCACCTCAGACAGCCCAAGAGGGAGTGTCGTCTCGCGTACCTGTATTTACACTCACAACACTTTGAAGCTGCAGTTGCGCACATGTGTTACCTTCATCGATCGATCGTCGGTGGTAGCTAACATGTACACCAGGTGGCTGATTCGTAAGATGCCAAAATGGTGACAACCTGACAGCAGCATGATGAAAACATACACTAGCTGAACTAGACCAGCACATGTGCTACACGCATTGCACTTTTGGCAGCGTTTTGGCGGCGCAAACTGAGGTAACCAGATTTACGAACGCATCAATATCCACAAGCGCATCCACTGGTAGTACATTTCGAAACTGTGAATCAAATGGCATGGATAGCAATGCCCACAGCGACTGCAGTATGAGCTTATGCTATGTCCTGGATGCTGGGATGAAGCAATCTCACCTGGGATGCAGGGCCTAGGAAGATGGCCTCCGCAAACTGCAGCACAGCGCCACCTCCATACCCAAGAATTATGCATGCAACCTGTGCTGAATCTGGAGACATGGCTTGGCGGTCGCAGATATTACTCCAGAGGCCGCGCAGAAAGATCTCCAGCCGTCCGTACTCAAATCCAGGCCCGGACTGGCCGTCTGACAAGCGCAGGCTTCCCTCCAAGCCTGCCACAACAGCAGGCATGTTACTGTGGATCATTTGACAGGTTCGAACTTGCTCGCAGCAAATGTGCAATGGCAGGTGCGCGATCAGGCGCACGAACCAAACTGAGAGGTCAGATGCGTGGTAAGTCATTGCAGTCGCCAGTCACAGATTGGATACTTAACCCGGCCTGGAGGTGATGCCGGCCTGAGTCACATGTGCACCACAAAGAAAGCAGAGGCTTAGTCGCGCCCGGGAGCGCGCCGGGCTGTGTGCTTAGTCAGTGCATGTCTTTGCTTGATCGGTGTAATGGTCTGCACGCCTCCAGCTGCCGCATAGCAGCCCAGAAGACCTGAATCGATCGTATGGCGTGTGGCAGAAATATTCAACTCACTGACAGCAGATACTCATCTTGTGTATGCGCAAGCATGTTTTCTTGCATGCATGTAGCCGCGTGCATTGGAGTGCTGCAATCCGGCCTGCACTGTTCTGCATACGTGGCTGTTGTGGCCACATGTGGTCATGTGCAGTTCACACCTTGGTCGAGGTTTGAGAAGCAGGTCAGGCTCACGATCGTGAATGGTCCACATCTGTCCGTCGAGCTGTCTGATCCTCCAGCACCGCACTCTGCTAATCGCTCCTCACTGCCTGTGCAGCGGGCCCCTGGAAGAACAAATGGGATGCGCCGCATCAGCGGGGTGTCACCCCCGGGCCCCTACATATATGTGTACAAGACTTGGAGCATGTACAGTGGAACGGGCATGGTATGTTTGAGGGCACGTAGCGTCATCAATACATGCAGGATTGGCATGAAGTCGCGCTTGTCGAAAGTCGCGCTTGGTAGCATGCCGTAGGATTAAACAAAATACACCAAAGATGGCAAGAAGGACTTGGAACGGAAGGCACTGCTGTCGAAGGTTCGAGAGGATACGCGACAGATACATACATGCATGCGTAAGTACGTACACACGCGCTATTACTATTAAGGAGATATAGCACAGCGCATTCAACGAATGCTGCGAAAATTTGCTTCCACGCAGCCTGAGAGAACTCGTTTTATGCAGCCCACTGAATGGCAACATGCCGGGAATCAGACTCGGAAAACGATCAATTGTCTGAGAACACTCAAACTTTAAATTGCGACTGAAGTACCTTCAACACAATGCCAGAAACGTGTATACTGATATTTAGACTGTGGAAGTACATACTGTCGCAACCTCGCTTTGTCCACATCAGCATGGCCAGTCGCCACATGCTAGCTGGCAGAGTTGTACATAGAACTCATGCACTAAGGCGGGGTGCAAGCTCTTGGAAGCAGCATTATTGATTGCTGTAGCCTGCGGTACCGGTGGCCCGTGTACAAAGATGCACCTAATTAAAATCTACGCTGTACCTGCTGCGCGGTGTTTTTGTCTTGCGCAGAAATCTGAATTGATGAACATCCGCACGCCACGCTGACATCGTACACGTACCTACTGACATCTACATTGCAGACTTGTCCGTGACATGTACAGATCGCAGGCAAGGCCCATCTGTGAGCATGAATAAGCCAAAGCCTCCTGTTCAGTGCACAGGACGGCTGCACAAGACGGCACACCGTCATTTGGGTCTTTACGCCACCTTCAAAGCCAAGCTCCCCACATGCAACCGCAACTTCCGCATCGTCAAAACTTCTCTCAAAATTGCTGTTTACGCCATCGCACACGCCTGCCCAGCCTCCCCGACTGAAGAACTCAAGTCGGCCCGTCTGAGAGTTTCCAGAGTCACTGGTGGTGCCGAAAGACAGCCTCAATTCACCCTCGGCTGCATCACGCTAAAGTGCATCAGGTAGTTTGTGGGAGTTTTTAGGAGGGCCTGCAACTTCTGGACAACAGCATGCATACCCGGGCTGGGAAAGTATGTACTAGCATGTGAACTCTTGCCACGCGATAACACATAATAGTAAGACGTTGACGCCCAATTCAAATGGCGGAAGCGTAGCATGGGGCGTGGTACGTTGGTTGACGGAGCTGCTGTGTGCACGACATATGCATCTGAGGGAGGTAGTTACGCACCAGGCCCGGCCAGTGTTCCGCACGCAACGAATGCAAACGAGCCGCCATTCAAGACCTCGCAGAACGCCGAGTCGTAAAAATCATACCCGTACCGATAGTCACCGGGAGCGTCCAAGTCCCCGGTGGCCACAGGGCAGTCCACAAGCCGGGTCTCGCTTCCTGTGCAGTTCAGGTTCTCGAGCACATAAGGCGCAAGGATATCCTGCAGATGAGATGTCCAGGTATATGTAGCTACACATGAAACAGGCGAGTGGCAGTTCTTCCAGAGTGCATGTCACAATACTGGCACGTAACTGTCAATGTAAATGTAAATTGAATTACTTGCCGTAGCCGATTAGGCCATTGACATCTCCGTCGAACCGGGACCCAGGAGCCGAATGGGTTAAACCATCCGGAAAACCCCCCTCAGACGCGCGCATGCAAGTCACAGGGCGTATTCCTGTGCTATGCGAGTTGGTCACATCCAGTGTATCTTCTACCTCATTGATAGTACACATGCGCACGTGTTCGACCACCAGGTGCGCACGCACGATCGAACCGGTGACCTAGGTGCCTCCCGCGGGATCCCGCTACGCGACAAAACACCGCGGCGCGGAAGGGGTCAGCTTTTCCAGTCGCTCCGTGGGTGGATTCAAGTTCTTGGATTCAAGTTCTACTAACTGCGTTATCCTCAAACGGAAACGGTTGAACGGCATTACAACCAAAATCGGGCAGCAGTACAAAAACCACGGTGTACGTACGGTCAACTATCTGTGCATGCATGTCATTCTGTTGCTGCAGTGTGTTACACGGTGATAGATCTAGGACCCAGCAGCGCCGAGGCAACAGACCAGGCAACACGCAAAAAGGCAGACAGCCCATCGCAGTACCAGGCTACTCTCCGCACGAGCTAATGCCAGAACGATTTCGCTCAAACTTGCGCTGCCATGAAAGCGAACACACACACGCGCATGCCACACACACACACATACCACACAGCAACACAGCAACGCATGAACCGAGCGCAGCACCGCGCAGTACCACACACTCCATGCGCACCCCAAACACAGTCAGCACGCTCCAGGCCCACTGGCGGGCGCCTACCCGACACCTTGCTGCAGTGTGTGGGTGTGAGCATACGCTGTCCCGACTTTGGAAGCAGGGGAGGTGTGCACCCCTTTGCCACATCACCTGTGTGCACCTGACGCCTAGTTGGGTACAAGGGCGCTGGCTGGCATGCAAAGAGGTCCACGGACATACCTTGATGTCATTGGTTTCAGCGTTGGAAAGGCCGGACCTAGACCTGTCAAGCGCATTGGCGAGATTTGCACCGCCGACGAAGCCCATCTGCCGGCAGGCAACATCTGCGTCAGTGTCGTCAAAACTGTTGCTGCAAACTGCCCCATATGCACCATCATGGAAGACCTGGAGAGCACCGGTTGCGAAGCCATTGATCTCCACTCGGTCCACCAGCCTCAGGTCTCCATCCTCTGCAGGCCACAACACACATCGCCGCGGCTGTCACACTGATCAACTCCTTGTTCAAGCACAAACCGCATAATCACTTCACATGTACATGGTGAACAGAGTCACTTATGGCATGTGCCTGACGCAGCGCAACATGGGGACGAGCTCATCATGATGGTGATCAGGTACATCCACCACTGATTACAAGGACAGCATGCATGTTCGACATGCCATATGATTGCCACACACATGCAGGTACCTTGCATGCGCACACACTCATGATCATCCGCAAGGACTGCACAGCGTAATCCGCTGACTGCCAGGTCCAGGGTGCCTGTACAATGCAAATGCAGCAACCTTTGAACGTGCAATGCGCAAAGTCAACAGAACGCTTCCACCACACATCTACTGTTGCGTTTGAACGAAATCGTTCTGGCATTTGCTCGTGCGGAGAGTAGCCTTGGTACTTGCGATGGGCTGTCTGTCTTTTTGCGTGTTGCCTGGTCTGTTGCCTCGGCGCTGCTGGGTCCTAGATCTATCACTGTGTAACACATCTACTGTTGCGGGACGTCCGTACCAACAGAGCCGCTGAAGGGAGGTGGCGCAGCAATCGGTGCAGTGAGAGGCTCGGGCGATGCCATTCCAGTTGGAATGATGGACACAGGAGCTTCCTCTGCGACTGGGCTGGCTGGGCCGGAACCATCCATGTTCATCTCGTCTACTGGCGCTGCTGGACCGGGTGCAAGAATGGCGTCCCCCGTAGCCACATCTGCGCCTGCAGGCCCCATGCCAGCTGCTGCTAGCACGGGCGTGTCTGCGGAAGACTCCGAGAGTGCAGGGGAGGGTGGTGGTGGAGGGGGTGGCCTGGTGGCCTGAGTCGGAGGTGGCGGACTGGTTGAATGCATTCCTCGGATCGGTCGCATCCCTCTGGATGGCCGCCCGGCTCGCGGCGTGCGCTCCCCTCGCTGAGCGATTCCCACATCGGCTCCAGCACTCGCCGCGAGCAGCAGCAGTAGAAGGGTGATGCAGTGCCACATCGTGGCTCACTAGCAAAGTAGCACTCCACTGCTGGTGTCAATTGGCACCTGGAAGCATGGATCGCTGTATGCACTAAGCACATGGGTCGCTGTATGCACACTAAGGTCTCGCAGCCCGAACGTCCACACGCCACATAGGTGCAGTGCACATAGCATGACAAGCCAGGCTGAGGCATCAGACAAGGTGGAGCATGACAATGGCAAAGCGACACTGGGAACTGAATGAAAAGCTGGCATGTACCGAATGGAGTTTGTGCAACGAAGCGCGGCTCAGCATTTGCTGGCGGCCATGCTGCTGGCTTGAGCACGATGCTACTGACTACCAGTGTGTACAAATTTATGTACTCTTACATCGAGGGGCTCCACTCCAGTGCACCAAGCGAATGTACAACTAGATTCTAAAACTCACATGCTAGCCAGCAGATGCGCGCCGGCCGGGCGATCACCTGGCATGAACTGCGCACCCGTGAGCCGTGCTACCAATGTATGTACACTTACATGGAGGGGCTCCGAGCCAGTGTATGTATAACACAACTGCAGGTACTGGCTAACCCAGTGATCATATGACAACAAATACCTAGCACAAGAATCCGCCACAATCGTCGTGCATCCCAACGCAAGCACCACTGGCAGAAACCATGCTCCAGGGCATGAAATACGATCAAAGCAGAAGGCGCACGGCCACTGGATTCTCTGCACAGGGGTGGCTTGAGGCAGCACGGCGACTGGTCAATCCATGGGCCCAAGTGTCATCGTGCGTGAACATGATTCCACACAACTCTATCTCAGTACATTCAAGCGCGGCAAGGGAGACTGAAGATCGATAAAACAAAACACACACAAACTCATTGGGCGTAACACCAAACACAGACGGGCTGCAGCCATGGCACACGAGCGGGCATGCTATGCATGTCACCAACTGCAGTTGTCTCAAGGCTCAGCGTTGAGTTTGGAGAGGCTGTTGCAGCACCACTGCCAGGTACACCGCTTGGCATGGGCGTGGTCTGCACGGTCTGGGGTCTCTGCCACCTGTAAGCCCTCTTGCAGGAGGACGTGCTCCAGGATCCCGCTCTGGTGGGTGCACCCTGCAGCTGGGTGGGCCGGGCCCGGAGCTTGCATGTGGGTTGGAGAAACGCATCATGATGCCAGCCCCAACAACTCTGGCATGCGTGCTTGCAGGCGGCGCTGGGTGCAGGGGGGTCGATCCGGCCGGTGTCCTTTGGTGGAGCTCAGTGTGGCTGTAGTCAGATCTAGGGCCCAGCAGCGCCGAGGCAACAGACCAGTCAACGGCTGGGTAGAGTGTGGCCTTGGACGTGTGCTAGAGTGACGTGTGGCTGGGGTGACATATGCATGCTTTGCAACAGCATGTTGAGTGTTGTGGATGACGTGATCACGCGTGATGACGCAACATGCGACGATTGACCGGGGAAGATACCACTTCTATATGAAGATGAGCACAAATTTCGCCTTCGCAATGGATGTGTTCGCACAGCGAAGTCGCGCACGACTGGCGAGTTGGATGCATGCATCATTTATACTGTCACATTGGATATTCATCGATGCGATGCGCAGCTGCTGGTCTCGCGGACAACGTCATCTACTATTCCAAAGGCAGTTGCTGTTCCGGACGCATGCAACACATGGCCTGCGGTCAGTAGAAGATTAGGCACTAAAGCACCGGTACCTCAGCTTATTTTGGGCAGATGGATCCAAAGAGACGTCGCAGCAAAGTTTTGTATGTTACTGTCCCAAGCGCTGTTCGCGTTGTCATTGCACGCCTGTTACGAATTCAATGGCGCACCTTGCTGACTCGTGACGTGCCTCCAGCCTCACAGCAGCTGGAGCAGGCCGCCGTGCTGAATTGTGTCGAACCACTGGAGGCTTGCGACCACAGGTTCGAGCTAGCACTCCGCAGCTGTGCGTTCGAGTTGTTCCTCAGCAGCTGTGGACATCAGAGCAGCTTGGGAGAGATGCTCCGTCACGGTGTAGCCGCGCCAGGTGCAGAAGCGTGGCGGGCTATGGACAGATCTGGATCCAGAGTGGCTGGCCACACACCTGAAGCTTATGATGCCGCAGACGGGCAGCCGTGCGGTATTGCTAGCTAGCTATAACGCTGTCCAAGCATCTGCAACACCAGGGCTCCATTGAGCTCCAGCACACAAAGGCTGCTAGTGGGCAGCAACGGGAGTTCGGGCGTGTTTGCCACTCAGACTAATGCATGCCGAGGTGCGAAGCCGCAGATGTACCTCGAGGTGGGCAGCTGTACCTGCGAGGCTGCTTTGTGGCGCGCATGCAGGGGGTCGGTTATGCATGATGATAAATCGCAGCCCTGACCCCGCCCGACTGCACAATATCGATGTATCCAATTGTATGCTGACATCACCGCAGTGAACTCGCTTGATCGTCAGAGAGGATGTGACACTGCGCGTCCGCTCTGGATCCACGCAGATCTAGACTGTGTATGCGCATATGTGCGCCGCGATGGCCGCGGCGAGGGTACGTCAGTGCAGACGATGGCGCTTAGCTAAGCGCCATTCTGTAAGCGCCATTCTAAGCGCCATTTTTTGGCGCTTAGAATGGCGCTTAGGCACCGAAGCGCCATTCTAAGCGCCGAATTGAACAGCGCTTGGTTAAGCGCCCATTAAGAGCCAACTTAAGCGCCACGGCACTGCAACCAAAAGCTTTTGGAGTTCGTTTACGGCCAGAATAGGCGTGCCTTTTCAAGACACACACGCGTGCGGGCCGCATGCAAGACTTACCTGGCAACCCGTTGACGCTGGCACTTCGCGTCTCTGGGCGAGTGACGCTGACTTGATACCGCACCATGTATGTTTTCAGACATACACTATACTTATTGTGTGTCACATGTGTTAGTGTTGTACACTGTACGTGCGCGCTGCAAGAGACTTCGTGCAGATGCCAGTCACATCCCTGTCAATGTACGCATCAACGTGAATATGTATGTGAGAATTGACATCAGGTATACATCGAGACTGCATGTGGACATATCGATGTCCAAGGTATGCTCTTTTGTCGCATTATTGTGCACACAGCCCGGAAGCGAGTCGATGCAGGTCGGCCTGGTGGACCAACAGCTATGCGCCCTGCCAGCAACGCATTGTAAGACGCGCCAAGGATGTTGCGTGATTTTGTGACCTTTTGCTGCTTGGCTATGCGGCAGGTACCGTGTGTATTCTGAAGTTCGGGTTCGACAGCTCGAATAGCACTTCCGCCTGTGATTATTTCACAAGTGTGCTTTACCAACGCTCAATACAACATGAACCAGTGAGACCTGTATACGTGCAATAATGTCGACACCAGTCGTGGTCGTAACAACGTTGAACAGATGCAGGGAACGAGAGTTGCCATTGTACAGCCCAGCCACGCTGCAGCGATATCAGTCGCCATTCCTGTGTCTCGCTGCATGGAAAGAACCTCTAATTACTTCAAAATATTGTTTCAGGCTTCTGCCAGTCACCCGGTGTTGATTCAACACCACCTCTGCCATTGGCAGTGCACCACCAGACCAGACCACCTCCTGACATGTTCGATGACACTATCAAGCCTGTCGTGTATCAAGCATTTGATACACCGCCTTCCAACCTTTGTTATTGTCTGTGTTTGCCATAAGTAACTGCAACCAACAGTACACATGCGGAACTTGGACCGCAGCTGGTCAGAACACTGAACTCAGAATGTCTGCCATCGCACTGCACTGCACCATATGCACCTTGCTTGTAATAAATCTAATCATGTTGTTGGCGTTGCGGCGGCATGGCAGCCTCACGACAGCCTTTCCCTGTGTCAACTACGTTCAGTACTTGGCGCAGTGATCGGCTGTCTTGAGGCCATGCCACTGCAGCGTCAACAGCATGCACACAAACACAATGACAAAATCAAAACTTCAAACAATTTTCATTGCCAAAGTGGCGCTTCGGCAAGCGCGCGCGCTTCAGTGGCGCTTCGCGAAGCGCCATTGGCGCTTGCTTGGCGCTTAACTGGCGCTTGGCTATCCTCCACACGCCACCATGCATCTAGCATGGCTGTTAAACGGCTCTTAGTTGGCGCTTAAGTGGCGCTTAAGTGGCGCTTAAATGGCGCTTGCAGTATTACGTAAAAATGGCGCTTAGCGAAGAGTCCAAAAAGGGGCAGCAGACATGCGCCATTTTAAGCGCCATTTTAAGCGCCATCGGCGCTTAGCTAAGCGCCGGTTAAGCGCCATCGTCTGCACTGACGTATGCACTGTGTATATGACGTCAAATAGAACTCATCGGAAGTGAGGCTGTCCCTCTGGCTGGCTGCTGTCTCAAGACTGCGTGTGCTGTTGTAGCAGCGCTAGCAACAGAGTCGCACGGCTGCCGGACATCTTAAGCAGTTGGCCTAGGCGGCTTACCACAAATCTGGGGGATGACTCCTATCATAATTGCAGAACGTTCATACGCGAGCTGTAAAGACGTCTGCGTTGTGGCCAGTTATGGCGGGGCTACCGTCAAAGTCGCTGCGCATTGAAAGCCCGTCCTGGCCATGGCAGGTGCGCGTCACTAAACCAATCGAGCGCCGCTGCTACTATTTGAGAATACACAGTTTGATTCTTGCCTACAAGTTTATACCTGCTTTCAGATCAGAATTCCTGGCAACTGTGGTTCCGGCCGTGGGGTAAATGTGACTCTTCCCCGTACCTGTGGGCCGCTGGTTTCAGACCAGTGCCGAACACAACTCCAAATCCAGCCGACTTGCTAGAGATTCATAACACTCGTCACCAAAGAGTAAAAGGATACACACGAAATCACAATTTGTTTTACTCCCGCCACGGGATAACCGAAAGTCATCTACAGTCATGCCTGACATGTCATGGGTCATTACATAGACCCTGCGCGCAGGGGCCCTGCGCACAACTGGGGTGGGGAGTGTGCCCATGACGGCGTCTATGCATGCACAAAGAACTGTCATGCAGGGGTTCAGGTAGCCCACAGATACATGCAGACATGACAGTGCTGCTGCATCTGACATACCCAGTTCTGGCCTGTTGCTGCTTGTTGATCCATGCTTGTAGGGGCTTGTAGGGGCTTGGTTGCGTGCTGTTGCATTGCCTGTTGTTGCCCGGGCTGTCGGCTATCGGCTCTTGCGCTCTCTGTGTCATTTAGTTCAGGCAGCACAGGCAATGCGGTAGGCAGCACAGGCAATGCGGTCTCACATCCGGGCGTTTTTGCTTGCCTGTTACCAGCTCTGTTCCAGGTGCTGCTGA
>JALKAD010000484.1:0-13280 GCA_024500015.1 Ulva compressa | reverse complement strand
GTCGATTGTAACTTAGAACACCATGAGATTGCTCCCCCTGCTCTGGTGAATACATATCCCGATGTGGATTTTCGTTTGTCCACATCTCCGGCATAGTCAGCGTCGCAGAATCCATGTATTTTCGAGGCACCTGTTTGTCGGAACATAAGACCCAGGTCCGTTGTTCCTGCCAGATATCTCAGCACCTGCTTTGCGACTGTCATGTGCTGTTGACTTGGGTTCGACATGAACCTAGCCAGGACTCCCACAGGTTGAGCCAAATCTGGTCTGGTACAGTTTGCCAGATGCATCAGGCATCCCACCACCTGTTGGTACAGCGTATGTATTTTCGGGTCGGTAGTGCCGTCATACTTCTGTAAATGAAGATTGTTGTCCATGGGCGTTTTCCTTCCCTTCGCATCACTCATTCCGAACCTCTCCAGCAGGTTGATCGCATTCTGCGTTTGTCCCATCCAGAGTGTCCCTGCCTGGCTGTCCCGGATGATTTCCATTCCCAGAAATAGTTTAGCGTCACCGAGATCTTGAATATCGAGTTTGTCCTTCAACACCTTGCTGATTCGATGAACCAGTGCCTTGGATCCTGCCAGCAGCAAATCATCCACGTAAACCAGCACGTATGTCACGTGTCCCCGATCGTCACTCTTGCAATGCTCATGAATATGTACAGACTTTCATCGGCATGTGCCACGGTCAATCCCATGTCAAGCATAATGGCTCTGATGTGCTTGAACCATGCACGCGGCGCCTGTTTCAGTCCGTACAGAGCCTTGTGCAGCAGCCACACGTGACCTGGTGTCTCATATCCCGGCGCAGGCTTCACGTACACCCGTTCATCGAGTGTGCTGTGTAGGAAAGCTCCTTTGACATCAAGTTGCACCAATTCAAGATCATCTTTTACCACTTGTGACATAAGATACCTCGCTGTCGAATACTTGCTGACTGGAGCATATGTTTCGGTTAAGTTCACTTCTGTGTGTCTTGCGTAATCTTGCACTACAATGCGTGCTTTATACTTGATGATGTTCCCGAACTCATCACGTTTGATTTTCAGTACCCACTTGGTACCAGTCACTTCCATGCCAGACTCCATCTTGACTGTCGAGTGTGTTCCATTCCGACACACTGTATTTATCTCCGTCTGCATGGCTTCCTCAAACTGTGGCCAGTCAGGTCTGAGTTTGGCTTCATTCAACGATGGCTCATCTGTCAACTTTGTTTCATTTGACCCCTTGACATGGTGCACCACATAATCAGCCAATCTGATAGGGAGACCCGCATTCCTGGTTGGCCGTCCTTCTGGCTCTGGCTGAATAGGGTCCCCTTCCTGTTGCTCCTCATGCACATGGGGCAGCACAGCTTCATTCAGCTCCTCATCCTCGTCCGAATCCGATCCGACAGATGCATCATCCAACTCCGGCATGTCATCAAACTCATCCACCTGATGCATCTCCTGTTCCTCTGGTCCGTCTGCTATATGCACGTTTGCTTCAGCTGCATTCTGAATCTGAACATTAGCCCCTTGCTCCCCCATGTTCGGAATCATAATGTCAAATGCATCAGTCACTACATCATGCTGTTGCTTGGCAAAGAATTGCCCTGATTGATCTTCATCAAATTGCACATCCCGAGATTCCACTATGTGAAATTTGTTATCTGTGCACACCAGAATTCGCCATGCGTGTGATTGCTGACCGTAACCAACCAATGACCCAACAATGGATCGATCATCGAGCTTCTTTCTGGCATGCGGTTGCACTTGCACGAAGGCCTTGCATCCCCAGCGCCTGAGTTGATCAATTGTGGGTTTGTAGCCCCAGAACGCTTCAAATGGCGTTTGCATTTTGCGAATGGAGGCTGTGCAGTTGAAGATTCTCATTGCTGTCATGACAGCTTCTTCCCAGAGCTGCTTGGGTGCATCTGCGTCGATCAGCAATGCCCGAGTAATATTCATGATAGTCCTGTTGGATCGTTCAACTCTACCATTTTGCTGTGGCGTGTACACTGCACTGTGTTCATGATGGGTACCATTCTTGAAGCAAAAATCGGCCATGAATTTGTTGCAAAATTCAGTTCCGTTGTCAGTACGTAATGTTTTGACTTTGCGCTCAAAATGCGCTTGCCACTGCAGGAGGACCACCTTGAGCTCTGTCCCAACTTCTGCTTTGGACACCAAACATTGTAGTCTGACAAAGCCGATGTGATCATCTTGTATCACCAGAATGTATCTGGCCCCTCCAAAGCTTTTGACATGTATTGGTCCCATCAAGTCCGCGTGTATTTTGTCTAATGGTTTGAGAGCAGTCACATCCCACTCGGTAAATGGAGGTCTAGACTGTTTTGCTCGAACACATGTGTCACAAGTACGTGGTGAGTGAGCCGCCTTGTCTGGTAAACCGTTGGCAAGTTTATTGGAAATCATGTGACTGAGGACTTGATCTGACAGATGCCCTAGACGTCGATGTACGGCGTCATCTGTGACAATGGGAGGGGGTGAAAGACATCAAGTCACTGCTCGGGTGGATTACAACCTTAAGTTCGGTAATGACCCAGAGGCAACCGTGGGCAAGTTCAAAAGTGCACTGTTCGTGCCAACAGCGGCTGAGTCGGTTATATCGGTGGGACGGCTTGTTGAAGGGTCACAGGACAAAGTTGTATTTGACGACTATGAAGTGACATATGTGAAGCCGAACAGAGCACCTGTACAGCTCGGTGTCAAAGTCAATGGGCTCTACAGATCGGTAGGCATCCCATGTCAGGCAGATGAAGCAACGCGAGTTGCATCTGTAACAGAGAACATGTATGGAGGGCACAACATGCCTAAGCAAGTGACATGGGCAGATCAGCAGCCTGCTATACAAGAGATGTTGTCATCACATGCATAGCAGGCTGCTGATCTGCCCATGTCACTTGCTTAGGCATGTTGTGCCCTCCATACATGTTCTCTGTTACAGATGCAACTCGCGTTGCTTCATCTGCCTGACATGGGATGCCTACCGATCTGTAGAGCCCATTGACTTTGACACCGAGCTGTACAGGTGCTCTGTTCGGCTTCACATATGTCACTTCATAGTCGTCAAATACAACTTTGTCCTGTGACCCTTCAACAAGCCGTCCCACCGATATAACCGACTCAGCCGCTGTTGGCACGAACAGTGCACTTTTGAACTTGCCCACGGTTGCCTCTGGGTCATTACCGAACTTAAGGTTGTAATCCACCCGAGCAGTGACTTGATGTCTTTCACCCCCTCCCATTGTCACAGATGACGCCGGATCTGATGGGATGATGGGTCTGATTTGTTTGGCATGGTTCACATTTGTCACGACATGTTCATTTGCGCCAGAGTCGAACAATGCTCCTCGGTGCTGGTCTGCTGCCATGGCATTGACAACACCATTTGTCGCCTCGACATTAGGCTGCAGAGCATCAGAGTCTGGTTGGATGTCATCGTTAATCATCTGCTGAATCACATCTGGTTCTAGTGGAATGTCCACTGGCTTCATCATTCCGTCCTTGAGCATCTCTTCTTTGACGGCAGGATAGACATATACATTGTTCTTGCTCATCATTATGCTCACCATATCGTCAGCAGAGTAGTCAAGATCGTTGTGCACAGCACTGTCAAAATACTCGTTGAAGCGCTCCTTGAGATCTCGTGCATTCAAGTTGCAGGTTTTGCAAAACTCAGCCAGCATTGTCGCGAACTGGGCGGTTTGTCGCTCATTTTGGACCCTGCCATACTGGTCCTCTTCGTCAGGTGACAAGCCTTCTCGCACACTTGCGTCGCTGGATGACACACTTGTAGCGCGGACACCGGACTGCACTGTGAACATGACGGGCTTGTTCCGGTATTTGGAGTCAGATTGATTTTCAGCCATCCTAGATGGATAATGTTCAGACTGCGGCTGAGACTCACGTAGTTGATACCGTGGAGTCGAAATTAATGGACATTCCCGTTTCCAATGTCCAGTCTGATTGCAGTGATGACATTTACCTCTGGGCACGAACGGCTTGCGCCCACTCTTCATGTGATATACTTCAGCCTCATCCTTCACGTTCAGTAGGCGTTCCTGAAGTTTGAGTTCTGCTGCATACTCCTTTAAGTCAATTTCCCGTAGTTTCCACTTCATGTGATCCCCGAACTCTTTAAACTCTGGTCTCAGCCCTTTGTTAACCAGATACAAAAAATTCTCGGGTTCGTAGACGTATTCCGAAGTTTCGTAAACCGCTTGCTTCATGTTTTGCGCTCTGCTGAGATAAGATACCACATCTTCTCCTCTTTGTTGTTGCAAAGCTGACATCTCATCCTTAAGTTGATTGGCTGCGACACAGGAACGTGCACCGAATATGGTCTCCAGGTGATCCCAAGCTTCTTTAGCCGTGTTTGCATGTCTGACTACGCCATCAATTTCCGTTGAGATACTTAAGAATATGTACGCCAATGCGTCATCTGAGTCTTGTTCTCGTTCATCTACTTCCCGCTCCATGTGTCTGTCGTTTTCCAGAGTGGCAGCCCACAGTCTCTTTAGCTTCAGTTTCTGCTTCATCTTATGTTTCCATGTCTGGTAGTTAGACGAAGTCAGGTTTGGCACTTTAAGCTTGTCCTCGTTACTCATGGTGTGGTAACTGTCTCTTGCAGCAACGAACTCTATTGCGCACCCTCGGAATTCAAATTGGAAAACCTATGACCTGTATCCTGGTCGAAAACCTTTTTGAACTCGTAACCTGAGCTGTGCCGTACTCTTCCTGTTCCCACTTGTCAAGCTTGCTTGCGTTTACCGACGCGCGCGGCAATAACGTGTAGGGCCCATAACCTGTTGTATTTCACCGTGCAGGCATGACAGTAACCAAGTCATGTAAGCATATGTTACCGCTTCCTAACACTGATGACAGTTCCTACTGTCCCTGTCCATATATGGTCCCTGACTGAGCTAGTCTCAGTGCAGTTTGGGCTGTCACACTGTATGGCGATGTGCATCCTTGGACAACACGTTGTGTCCCCTAGTAGCCACCATGCATGTGTCCATCATGCATGCACAGCATGCGCATTCACCCTTTATCACAACAAAATCCCGACATTTCCCCCGACCAGCAAGGCTGAGAGCCAAATACGCACCCGTTGCGCCTTTTGAGGGTGGCATATGATCAGAAATCGTGAGTCAGGATGCAGGCACGTTTTCAATTTCTGAAATTCGACCTGAGGGATGCTCCAGCAGCTGTAACACATGCGTACGTGACTTTGTGACCGGTAGCTACCGCCGGCACAGGCTTGCTTTGACATGCGCGCGCACGTGCGACAAGGCGCTAAGCGTCGTGTCGCAGTACTTTATTCAGAGGCACAATGTACTACCACTATTTATTGAGGCAGATGTCAAAAAAAGCACGGTATTGCAGATGCATATGGTCACGAAGCGGCGCTGCAGTTGTGCCGACGAGTTCAAATGCAGGGCACATCTGTCCAGCACTCACTCACCACTACAAGAATGCTGCCAGCACTTTCGGGACGTCCTCTGCCCCAATTCGGTGGGAGGACGCTCGGAGGACGGCCAGACGACCCGTTGGTGTCACCCGGAGGGCGGTATGGACCCGCCCTCGCGCAGGCGGGACGGCCTCACGCCGTCACCATGAGTTGGCTAACCCATAGAGGTCGTCAGCGGGACGACCTGAGCAGAGGGCAGGTGACGCGCATGGGACGCTGCGAGTGACGTCACGTCGGCGGCGGTTCGAACTGATGTGACGTCATCTTGGTCGTGCACCTCGCAGGACGTCCTGCGGGCCTCCCATGCGCGCCAATGGAGATGTCCCCTCTAGCACCCGCTGCTCTATGTGGTCGATCGTGCCCATTCGACCATAGTGGCGTCCGGGGTGCTGAGGTCGATCGGGCACAATCGACCATCGTGGCGTCCGGGGTGCTGAGGTCGATCGGGCACAATCGACCAGCGTGGCGTCCGGGGCTGAGGCCGATCGGGCACAATCGAGCGTGGCGTCCGGGGTGCTGAGGTCGATCGGGCACAATCGACCAGCGTGGCGTCCGGGGTGCTGCGGTCGATCGGGCACAATCGACCAGCGTGGCGTCAGGGGTGCTGCGGTCGATCGGGCACAATCGACCAGCGTGGCGTCCGGGGTGCTGCGGTCGATCGGGCACAATCGACCAGCGTGGCGTCAGGGGTGCTGCGGTCGATCGGGCACAATCGACCAGCGTGGCGTCCGGGGTGCTGCGGTCGATCGGGCACAATCGACCATAGTCGCGTCCCTAGGACGTCGTCCTATAGAGCGCTTAGGCTGACCTCGTCCCTTGGGACTCCTTCAGGACTCCTTCAGGAGTCCTGAATCGTAGATGTAACACGTCCCCATGATACCCTGTGGACGTCCCACTCCATCGATGGGACGTCCCCTGACCGTCCTTGTGACTTCCCTCCCATGCAGCATGTGTCCTCCAAGGATCCTCAGCCCGTCCTGCACAAGTCCCGCAGCAGTCTCTGCTATGTCCCTTGTCAGCTCAGCGTCCTCTTGGGCAGTCCTCATGCCGGCCTCTTGCAGTCACTCCGGTGTCCTTTCACAGTCCTTTCAGTGGCCTTCCGGCGTCCTGAAAGGACGTCCTGAAAGTGCTGGCAGCATAGTTATAGTGCACGCGAGCCCAGACCTTACCACAACAGTCCGCTTGATGTATGCGTAAGTCGTAGCGGTCGCTGGTTGCAGTATTAGCGATGATCATGCGTGTGGCAGTTGGAGATGAAGTGGTTTGGGTGCTATGGACTGCTCTACAAGCTCCCAGCGAGCATGAATATCACCGGTGATGAACCTGAGGGCGATGTGCTGCTCTGAAATTAATCAGAGTTTATTTCTGATTTGACTTGAATGTGGTTCTTCCTGACATCAGCAGTGATCAAAATAATTTGGCAACTGTGCCAAAATCCACAAGGCTGCTTTGCCCATTTCACCACAGCCCCCACTTGACAGGTGAAAATTTCCCGACCAGGAAAATAAATCCCGATATATCGGGCCCGACCACCAAAATCCCGACATCGGGAAATCGGGGTCGCCCCATCCCAGGTTGCGAGTGTGCGCTGCCGTTTCTGTTCCGGGGCGGAGTGGATCATGCTGATGCGGAAGGTGTCAAGATGCCTGTGTTATTCGGTGGCAGGGTGTGAAGGGCTTACGCCCCAGCACAAGGGCTGTACACGGGCAGCGAATACAAAAGGCAAGAATAAACACCGAATGGGATGAACAAGACAAAAATGGGCTGTGAGAATATATGGCGCCCCGGTCAGAGCACAAGCGCAAGCGCATGTACATGAACACTGACCCCAGCAAGCGCACGGTATAAATACCGCTGGTGATGCGCCCAGGACCTCCCTGTTCAGCTGGCCTCGCCGAGGTATCGAACACACGAGCTGCCACATCCCGGCAGGTCGAGTGATCTCTTATGGTTCTGAGGCGAGCATGAACACTTATCTTAGGCTCGCGGTGACGTGTGGAAATGCACATTTCAGGGCTTTATCTGCGGCCTCGCTTATCAGCACCAACGGCTGAGGAGGACGTGCCCGCAGGGGGAAGCAAGCCCGCTCATACTTAACTACCAAGCTTGTGGCATTCATGTCCAGCTATGACATGCATGGTTCGACTGGAACATACTTGGTGCTGTGCAGCCAAAGTCACCTACGAGTGAACAGGAGACCTGAGCATGCAATCACTACACGCTTGGAGGTCAGATAAACACTGAGGCAAAGCAATCACTGATGCTATGACGTCACATATTGACAGCAGAAGCTACATGGAACGTATGAACACAGTGCACTTAGCAGAGCTTACCTACAGCTGTGCACACAGAGGTGTGACCACAGGTGCTCTGAACAATCACAGGACACATGCATGCATGCCAACTGAGTGCACTGCACAATAGTGTCTTAAGTGCATGTCAGGCTCGCGCCAGTGTGTGACGGTGTCGCACAACACCTCCCCCCTTATGAGAGGAGCGAAGCTCCGCATGCGAAGCGATGCAAGAGACTGACATGTACCCGATCATGCGCGGAACACAACACAGATGATGACAATTAAACCGGCAATAACGCAGAATTGCGCAATTGAAACATGCCAATAGCAGTCATGGGCCGGACCTCGGTCATTCACCAAAGGGCAGGTTTGCCTTGTTGTCCCGCTCGGTCGAGGTGCCATACGGCGCGCAGCTGTTAGGCCAGGCTGAGTCGCTGCGGTGTGTACAGCTGAGACGCCACCCAGCTGTGCCGGCCTCCGCATGCTGGGCGCGTTATGTTGCGGGTCCAGGCTGTTAATGGCTGTATAGGCGCTGGGGCCGGAATGCGGCAGCATGGTTGCCGTGGTGAGGGACTTGGTGGCGGCCCGCTGAGAAAAGGCCGTCTTGCTGTGAGATCAGTGGGTCTGGATTACGCCACGCTGAAACGATGGCGTGTGGCTTATATCTGGGGCAGCTGCTGCATGCCATGGAAGGTCAATGCCAATGAAGCTCAACTGCCGGAGCAGGCCGTCAGAGGTTATGTGAGGAGAGCATAGTCGCTCAGAGGGTTGCGCAGCCGCAAACAAGTTGCGTTGTATGCATACGCCATGATCACACCTTGATTGAGACTGAACCCCGTGTTAACACCTGATATATCTGCCATTGACGCTCACCATGCTGGTGGCGGCAGTGCCATTCGGGATTGCTGGTAAGGTTATACCAGGTGTGTGCAATCGCCCTGAAGCCTCCCACTTCAGCGAATGGCATGATTAATGCTCGGCTCGACAGCGCCAGGGGAATGAGCATGCTTAGGCGGGGAATGGGTAGCCCGCAAACGGATAAGTTCCGGCGGAGGGGGCAGGGGGTGGTCGATTACCCACCTGTGTCGTCCCCGTCTCCTGCGACCAATGATTATACCTCTATGAGCGCCACATGTCCGTCCAGGCGTCCCCTTAGGACAAGTGACGAGGCAGGAGCACATGTTAGCCATCGTTGTGCTTGGTACGGATTGCAGTCACCATGCTTGGAGTAGCAATGGTTGCATTACCAGACAGCAGTGCTGAACGAGCCTGCTTCTGTGTGTTATGTTAACGCCATGATTTACGCGGCCAACGCGCTGTACCCACGTACCTGGTAGTGGTAGTTATTGCAGTGCCGTCGGTCGGTGACATGCGCTGTGGATCGCGCTGATTCTGTTTCTATGGGTTCACCATGGCGCGACGGGTTACACCTGCAGGGGTAAGCGTGAAACATCGCCGGGTTGAAGCGCCAGCCTGAACGCGCGACGTTGCGCTGAGTGGCCATGTGGAGGCGCCGCGCTGATGCGCGGGGACGATCAGATAGTCCCATGTTACACCCAGTCTGGTACGAGGCTCCAGGCAGAGTTGCCGAATTATGCCATACATATGCCAAGTTGTTACGTTATTCACGGAGGGCCAAATTATGCCAAGTTGTTATGTTCACCATTTGCCAAGATGGGGCTCCGGATCATGCTACATGAGGGGCCCGGCTGAGGGGCCGGGCCGAGGGGCCGGGCCGAGGGGCCGGGCTGAGGCGCCGGGCTCAGGGGCCTGGCTGAGGCGCCGGGCTCAGGGGCGCATAGCTGAGGCGCCGGGCTGAGGTGCCGGGCTGAGGCGCCGGGCTGAGGCGTAGGGCTGGGGTGCCGGGCGGAGGAGCCGGGCTGAAGCGCAGGGCTGAGGTGCCGGGCGCAGGTGCCCGGGCCGAGGCGCCGGGCTGAAGGCGCCGGGCTGAGGGCGGGCTGACGCGCCGGGCTGACGCGCCGGGCTGAGGTGCCGGGTGTTCCACGCCGCGAATGAAGGGCCAAGCCACAGCCCGAAACGCGCCTGACGTATGAGGTGCCGGGGCGCAGGTTGACCGGGCGTACGCCGGCTGCTCTTCCGCTTCCGTGACGTCGGCGCAGCTGCCGGGCGCAGGTGCCGGGCTGAGGCAGCCGAGGCTGAGGCCGGGCTGACGGGCCGTGCTGAGCATGATGCGCCAGGAAAGGGGGGGGGTGGGGGGGGGGGGGGGGCCGCGCGCTAGTACGGCGCTCGGGGTCGCGCACGCGGGAGGGATCGCGCTTGGGTCGCGCTGACGGGGTCGCGCTGACGGGGTCGCGCTGACGGGGTCGCGCTGACGGGGTGCGCTGAGGGGTCGCGCGGAGCGGTGCGCGCGGAGCGTTTCGCTGCGTGCACGCTGAGGGGTAGCGCGGCGTGCGAGCTGATGGGCAGCGCTGCGTGCGCGCTGAGGGGCAGCGCTGCGTGCACGCTGAGGGGTAGCGCTGCGTGCGCGCTGAGAGGTAGCGCTGCGTGCGCGCTGAGGGGCAGCGCTGACGGGGTCGCGCTGACGGGGTGCGCTGAGGGGCAGCGCTGCGTGCGTGCTAAGGGGTGGCACTGAGGGGTCATGCACGCTGAGGGGGGCGCGTTTAGGGCCCGCACGCGCAGGGGGGGCGCGTTTAGGTGGCGTGCCGCCGGTGCGTGTGCAAGGGTGGCGCGAATTCGAAGGGGGCATGCTGAGGCGTCGCCCAGGGGGCGCGCTGACGGGGCATGCTGAGACGTGTGCCAGTGTATCACGCCGAGACGTCGCCGATGGGGCGCGCTGAGCTGCCATGCAAAGGCGGCTCGCTGATGGGGCGAACTGCGATGGTTGGCTAAGGCCCACAGGTCAGGCGGCGGGCTGAAATGGCCGCCTAGCAGACCGGGCCGACTGCTATGATGCATTTAGGCATGCTAGACAGCATGCAGAGCGTAGGTACTAGTTCGCACATCATAATGTCACGTGTGGAATTATTGATATTCACAGATGCGCATAGCTTAAAATGCGCGAATACGTTGGTCATGCATGGGAATGCATGGCCACGTGCGGACAGGCTGATGCTCATGACCGGTACTTGAGTCTGGACTGCAGGCATTGCAGCCTCATCATGCCAGTGCATGCATTGACATGGGATGTAGGATCAGACCTGCTAGGTTGCGATGACAATCTGCCATACCGGGTTGGCTTGTGGGGCGGCTGCACCGCGCGCAGCGGCGCGCTGCAAGTGCGGAACGCGGCCTGCGGCTGGGGCGCCGCACTGGAGCGCCTAGCTGGTCCGAAATGATATGCCGCGGCGCCATACGGGTTTGAATCCTGCTGTGCCCGCGATTAATTACTGCGGTGAGTGGCTAGGCTAATATGCACACGCCCGTGGCTGACATGCAGAGCCGCGGAGCTGCGGCACTAGGCTAGATTGTTATTTAAACTGGAGCAGATGGCAATCTGCCACACTGCGATAGGCTGCGGGGCTTACGTGCCGCGCTGTTACGCCGGGCTGAGGCGCTATGCCGGAACTGCCAAACGCAGCTTTTGGCGGGCTGAGATGCGCTGCACAAGAGCGCCTGGCGATTCTGAGATGATATGGCGCGCTGCCACGCGAGGGCAGCCGGCGTGACCGTGTCTGGCTACTGGGGTTAGTGTCGTGGCCGAAATGCCCCGGCTGACGTCCAAGGCTGATACATCGGCACGGCCGCAGATGCAGCCGCACTGGGCGGATGCGCTGCCTGAATCACCAAACCAAGGTACTACTAGCAGCTGAACTGGGCACTGGTTAATAGCTTATCTATGCCATACATCTGCACCGGAACGAGGTGGCGATCACTCTGGGCTGCAGTGACTGCAGCGCATGCATGGCTGTTCCGTCGGCGTCAGCCGGATTATCGATTGCAAGACGGCACCCGCCGGTGCATGGGGCATCAGCTGCCCACTAGCTGGTGCATGGCCGCTGATGGCTGCAGCATTAGCTGCTGACGGTACGTCACTGCGTGTGTTGCTAAAACTGCTCCAGCCAACGTGAGTGGCTGGAATAAAGCAATGTGCTGGCGCAAGGACCGCGCCGGGCTGAAGGGCTTTGAAGAGATGCGTGCCCATGCATTGCCACGCCACTGTCCATGACATGGCTGCAATGCCAGAGCTCGCTAGCAAGAGTAGTTCGTGCTGCTGACAAGCCAGGCCGTAAACGGCTGAAGTGCATGGCTGGGAATACGGGCCGGGCTGTGGCATTACCTGTGTGGCTTACGCCGGCTTGGCCGGCCCTTGTTGTCAGTACGGGTTGATATGGTACTGCTGCAGGCTAAGACAGTTTTATTTTTATTTTTATTTTTATTATTTTTTTTTTTTCCACCGGTCTGACACAGAAGTAAAAGCATTAGACTAACATGCTTCGAGTGTTCAGCTGACGGGCAGCTACAGGCATGATACTTCCACACAGTGGATCTAGCCGTGGATCCAGACCGCTGTAAACAGCAGGGGATGCAGCATGGGCACATGCTGTATTGATTGCAGTTGTTAAATACTTATGTAATATACATGGACCTGGCTATTGGTTAATACATGCCACAGTGAGGCCTTGGCCACTGGGCCAGGCCATCATGCCAGGCTGTTATCATGGGGCAACTACCATGCTACACTGGAGTGAGCACAGCAGTTTTATTGAGCTAATGAATGTGGCTGGGAACTTTTAATACTGCTCTCATTGCCACTAGCTGTACTGCTGACACTGGTGGCAGCCATCACCAGCTGGCTGACTGGCTGACTGCGTGTGATTGTGACTGAGACTGTGTGATTGTGACTGATACTGATCGCGAGTGCCTTACATGCTGAGACAAGCAGTGCACTGGTGTAAGACTGCTGCAGCCGGGAGCTCGTGTATAGAGGTCTCTGTATGGAGACCTATGCAGAGCTCTGAGGGCCTCTGAACAGCTCCAGCCTGAGCTGAGCTGGAGATGAGTGTGCCAGCTCGCAGCAGCTCAGCCACAGCAGCTGCAAGCTAGACTGGCAAGCTAGACTGCTGCAATTATGACTCAGCAGTCAGCACGACAGGCTACTTTAGCGTATACGTTTTGAGTTTTACAACCGAGGTACGTATGAATACCATGCCTTCGGACGCATGTGCAAATTGCCGGTGCGACGGCTAGCGCTGGCCATGGGCAAGTCGGTGCCAACAAGCATGCCGGCAGATCGCACGATATCGATAACGCGGTAATAAAACGACCGACAGACTTGCGTTTGCGACAGCAGCGTTATACAAGAACGCGTCGAAAACGCGCAAGATGATTGCACTGCGCAAGATTAATTAGTTAATGTACGTCACCATGGGCGTGGCACCAAGGTGCACGCCGGACGCATGGAACTGCTTAAAATGCCAACATTCCACAACATAGGATTTAGAAACGGACCTCAACAGAGCCGATACCTGTCAAGATGCCTGTGTTATTCGGTGGCAGGGTGTGAAGGGCTTACGCCCCAGCACGAAGGCTACACGGGCAGCGAATACAA
>JALKAD010000483.1:0-13284 GCA_024500015.1 Ulva compressa | reverse complement strand
CTGTACCGCATTCGTGTTCTGAAGTTCTTCCATGAGTGGGCCCGTAGCGTCGTATTCTGTTTGCTATAGCGGTTTAAAATGCAATTCGTTCTGCCTAGTGACGATCCGATCAGCTTTGTTAAAGGGCCCACCATCAGTTGCCACTTACTCTACGACAACCTCAGTGATTTAATTCCTTACAAATCTGTTTGTATGGTATCGAGTGCCGACTGTAATACTGGTCCCCGGCTTTTTTCCTCGATCACCAACAATCTACTGTCCGTATTGCAACCAACTCCACTGCGTGCTCTCCCACACGTATGTCCTGTCTTGTTGTGTCCAGTTGAGGATAGCATCGGCGCTTGTGGGTAAATTCAAAGCAACATCGGTATCACAAACGCGCATTGATACACGTAAGGCATTGCTGAACACAAAACCTATTGCACGCAGTGCGTGCGACTGCAGATGTAAAACCTGCGCTAGGTACGAAATAGCTCAATATCAACAGGTCGATGCCATGTCTCTTCTGCACCATTGTGGACAATAAGCGATGCAACCCTGGTGTTCCCACTAGGCTGAATGCTGCTGTGCCGGTGCAGCTCTGTGGCCAGGTCATGCCTAGGCACAACTCAGAACATGCACTAGGCACGTGAGGGGGTGGCTGCATGCGGCAGTGCCGGTGCGCGCATGTGGGGTGTGTGTCTGGGGTCTGCCGCAGAGCGCAGCTCTGTGGCCGGGTCATGCCTAGGCACAACTCAGGACAATGCACTAGGCACGTCTGGGGCTGGCTGCATGCGGCAGTGCCGGTGCGCGCATGTGGGGTGTGTGTCTGGGGTCTGCCGCAGAGCGCAGCTCTGTGGCCGGGTCATGCCTAGGCACAACTCAGAATGTGCAGTAGGCACGTCTGGGGGTGGCTGCATGCGGCAGTGCCGGTGCGCGCATGTGGGGTGTGTGTCTGGGGTCTGCCGCAGAGCGCAGCTCTGTGGCCGGGTCATGCCTAGACACAACTCAGAATGTGCAGTAGGCACGTCTGGGGGTGGCTGCATGAGGCAGTGCCGGTGCGCGCATGTGGGGTGTGGCTTCTGGGGTCGCCGCGAGCGCAGCTCTGTGGCCGGGTCATGCCTAGGCACCTCACAGAACATGCGCTAGGCATGCTGGGGGCTGGCTGCATGCGGCAGCGCCGGTGCGCGCCTGTGGGGTGTGAGTCTGGGCACTGCCGCAGCGCGCAGCTCTGTGGCGGGGTCATGCCTACGGCACAACTCAGAACATGCACTAGGCAGTCTGGGGGGCTGCATGCGGCCAGTGCCGCGTGAGCGCATGTGGGGTGTGTGGGGGGTCTGCCGCAGAGCGCAGCTCTGTGGCCGGGCATGCCTAGGCACAACTCAGAAACATGCGCAGGGCACGTCTGGGGGTGGCTGCAGCGGCAGTGCCGGTGCGCGCATGTGGGGTGTGTGTCTGGGGTCTGCCGCAGAGCGCAGCTCTGTGGCCGGGTCATGCCTAGGCACAACTCAGAACATGCACTAGGCACGTCTGGGGGTGGCTGCATGCGGCAGTGCCGGTGCGCGCATGTGGGGTGTGTGTCTGGGGTCTGCCGCAGAGCGCAGCTCTGTGGCCGGGTCATGCCTAGGCAACAACTAGAATGTGCACTAGGCAAGTCTGGGGGTGGCTGCATGCGGCAGTGCCGGTGCGCGCATGTGGGGTGTGTGTCTGGGGTCTGCCGCAGAGCGCAGCTCTGTGGCCGGGTCATGCCTAGGCACAACTCAGAACATGCACTAGGCACGTGAGGGGGTGGCTGCATGCGGCAGTGCCGGTGCGCGCATGTGGGGTGTGTGTCTGGGGTCTGCCGCAGAGCGCAGCTCTGTGGCCGGGTCATGCCTAGGCACAACTCAGAACATGCACTAGGCACGTCTGGGGGTGGCTGCATGCGGCAGTGCCGGTGCGCGCATGTGGGGTGTGTGTCTGGGGTCTGCCGCAGAGCGCAGCTCTGTGGCCGGGTCATGCCTAGACACAACTCTGCACGACCCCTAGGCCCCTCACGCAGTGTGGCTACAGAAGTCCCAAAGCAACCCACAGCCGCACCAACGGTGCCTGGAAGCCCAGATGGTTTGTTGCAGTTGCCAGCCACACCCCAGCCAAACCCATCTCATGACAGGTGCAGCTGAACCTGCCCGACAGCGGGAGCAGAAGTAGGCAGGCCCGCAAAGCCGCTGTAGTGCACTGCAGTGTCACAGAGTGTGCATGCTGTCGTGGTATGCAGCCATGTGTGGCATTTGTGCATTATCAAAAACACAAACGGGTTGGGTGTGGATCTGCCCAGTACATGCCAGTTACCATGTGGGACAGCCCGGAGTAAGAAGCGTCCATGATGCATGCGGAAGCCGGTCTGCTTCTGTGGCCATGTGGTGAACAGCAGTGGCGTCTGCGACTGGTGCTATGCACATCGCTTGTAGTCGAGCATCCGAGGCGTTGCGCCAGGAAGCACCGATCAAGTACAGCGCTGGTGAGAATGACATCAAGTCAATAGTCAGTAACAAAGGCGTCACGTACACTGCCGCTGCAGCCGTCTGTGCGGCAGTCGGGCAGATACTGCCGATGCGTCACCTTGGTTATCGGACGTCACGGTGCACATGTAGCCTGGCCCAAGACGTCTTACAACAGACAGCGCTACGACAAAGTTCACATGTACATGTATGCCGGCGCGCAGATTTGACAGCCAGTGCTTGTTCTCTAGGACGAGGCTGCACAGCCTGATCCCCCACCATCTGGTGCTTGCCGACAACCAGTCCTACAGAGTATAGATACTGGCAATTTCTATCATGTATGCGCCTTCGACCAAGATGGCTTTGGAATGCGTCAAGGCTTTGCAAGGCTGGAAACGCCGGCATGCCGCGGCAGTGCTACATGCCCGACAGCACCTGCAGCCACCTTCAGCCGCGGCACATGCACGCCACGCAAATGTTACACGATCTCGGGTGTACATACAAGACCAATGTGTGCACCAGTGAGAAACAAGAGCTGTCTATCGTTTGTGAATCATGATGAGAACTGACGTACAATGTACGTGACATTCTTTGCACTTCGACAGTGACAGTAGTTCCCCGGCATGCGGCTGCAATGACAACTTTATGTGTAGCGCCCCTGAGCGCTACGTTCAGCTTGCGCGCTGTATGCTCTAAATAGTCAGAAAATGTGTCGGCTTGCTGGCATTCTTTCACAATTGATGCACATGGCGGTAGCTGGTCTCTGGGTCAGCCTGACGGAGACGAAAGGTGCGAAGTTTGCAGGTTCGCACGGCGCAGGTAAACACATCAAGTGATGTGCAGTTCATCCATTTTATACTGTACAGCGTGTATGTCAGCGTGATCTGCCTGCGCCATTTTCAGCTGGTCTGAACTGTCCAGTCAACAATTCAACGTCGCAGATCAGCGCCGGCTGTCCTGACCTCTGTTTCTGTCCAACACACAGAGTCTCTGCACCCAATTGGCTTAAAATTGGACGATCTGTCACTTCTAGACTGCTGGCATGTCGTTGTGCCACCATGCCGAAAGGGTGCCCGAGTTCTCTTGCAGCGGTTGTCCTCGCGCAAGCATGCACCAAGCCGGGAATCAAGTCGCTCGAGACAATGTTTGCATAACATACTACTCGTTCATTATTTGCGACAGTCTTCCATGTGCAGGGCGCGACGGTTTCCACATCAGTTCCATCATCGGAATTGGGCGGCGGTTGCTCTTCAGACAACGGAACATGAGGGAATTTATTTGACGGTGAGATTCCCAGCTTGTTATTGTGCTTGTTATTGTATACATGGCGCCGCGGGTAGGGCAGGCCATGCCGCTGCCGTGGTTGTGACACGATCCAATCGTTGACCAGCTCGCCGTCTGCAGCAGTTGTCGTGGCTCAAGGCCAGCCATAGCATCTGGTCTTTCAGTATTGAATTGTGTTTGCTAGCGACTTTCTTTGTAAGCGAGAGGCTTTCGGTAGGAAACGGCCTGAGAGTGTCACCCTCGCAGTTGCAGTTCTGTCAACTCGTCGCTAATCCTGCCGCCGCCTGCAACAAATACATCAACCTGAGAATTTCTTAGGCTCGCAGTGTATCAGAACGTCTAACAGCGTGTATCTTCGACTGCCACCGTGAGCTGCAAAGTTTGCGTCGCGTCTCGTACTGCTCGGCGCGCTGCAGCTAACATCACCTCGATCATCGCCTGTTGATTGCTATTTGTACGCAGTACGTACTTTGTTGCACAAGTTGGGTGAATTATGCTGCTTGAAGGCCACGCGTGGCAGCTTTCCAGTGTTAACGCGCGACGGACCGCCGGCGCCTCTCTTGCGGTTGCAGAGCGATAGCTACCTTTCCGAAGCACGGTGTGATCTCCTTGATGCATGCATGTCAATCTATAACAAAGATCAAGCTGCGATCAGGTGCGGCGTATTAAATCCCAGCATCGATGAGTCTGTTAGCGCAGCCAAGTCCATTACACACTATGTCGCCAGAGATAGATCTATGTGGTGAGTCTCTGTCAGTTGCAGTGCTGACTATTGCCAGGCGGAAAGAGAATGTGATCACCGGGGTAATGTAGTATCGCAGGTGGTGCTGTGAAATCTCATTCGAGACCTGCGATTTCTTTCCCAAACTGATCACAGCCGCAAGGTGCATGTCAGATCAACCATAATGACTGCCAGTGCAGCTGCAACTGACAGTAACGCAAAGCGCCACAGCAGTGTAGCCACGAACACATGACTTGTACATGACAGCTCCTGGTCAACACTGGCGATCTTACTCAACCTCGGGCCAGCGTGGGAGACACACAGGGGCTCGACCAAGGCTGCTCGACCAAGGTTGCAGTCAGCTGTCGGCAGGATTCGCGAGCCTGAAGAGAGGCTGGCCCATTCTTCAACGAACAGGTGCGAGTCAGTGAGAATCCTGATGTATCACGACAGCTGTGTTTGCAACGGCCAGCGCAATTCAGTCCACACCTGATCAGAGGAAGTAGCCATGCTGCCATGACCTGCAAGCAAGCTTCACTCGTTGTGATTCTCCACAGGTTTGTATTTGCTCCTGTGTGCGGGTCACCGCGGATGTTCTACTTACGCATGCACTCTGGACGTGAGCAAGGATGCTTGCAGCCAAGTATTCAACACATGTGTTGCTGTGTGTTAAGGGGTGTTGGGGTGTTGCTATGCGATAGTCATGCCAGTAGATCATCTGATGTGCTGCCTCAGCAACACCAACACGGCTGCATGTGTGAATGTTAGCCCTCCTCAACCCACCCCAGAGCTTCATGAGTGACCACACAGGCAGTCACGCCTCGCAAGCATGCGTTTCTGAGTGCCACCAATGGTATTTCATTCTGTGTGCCAACTGCATTTGTGACCTGCCGCATGCAGGTATACTCTATGGGCTTGCCATTTGTTAAAAGCACACCCAACTGTGTGTCTACAGTAATTGCTTAGTCGTGTCCACCTCACATCACACCGCTGCACCAGGTGGCCAGCATGCAAGGCTTCAGGTCTGTGCAGGGGACTGTGGCAGACATGCGCAGATCAGATCAGCTGCTGGAGCGCCTGTGCAGAGTGACGATGCAGCCAAGCACAGTCCAACCCTGAGACACTGGCTGCAGGATGCCATTGTGTGAAAGATGTAGACAAGCTCCTCAACGTAGCCCCTGCAGCGCTGGAGTGCAGTGCTGGAGTGCAGTTCGGGGCAGCTGCAGGGGCTACACGCCAGCATATGGTGCTACATGTGACACTGCGCCGCACAACGTGAAGTGTCAGCATCATAGCTAGCGGCCGCGTGTCGCCGCACCACAGATGCTGACACTTCACGGCTAGCGCCCGCATGGCATGTCGTGGCGTGTCGTGTCGTGTGCTGTGTGTGCTGTGTGCCGTGCTGTGAGGGGTGGGATGGGGGCAGTCATGCCCCCCGCTAACCGCCGCTGCCACGCACATAGCACACGGCATGCACCCCACACACTCTCCCGCACCCACACACTCCCCCCGCACACACGCACACAGCCCACCCACCCACACGCACATACTCCCCCGCTAACCGGGCTTATCGCTCCAGAGCTCTGGAGTGCAGACTCCCTCACTAACCGGGGCCTGCACGCCAGAGCTCTGGAGTGCTCAAACTCTCCCGCTAACCGGGCTCAACGTTCCAGAGCTCTGGAGTGCAGACTCCCTCAATAACCGGGGTGTGCACGCCAGAGCTCTGGAGTGTGTGCACTCCCCCATTACCTGGGGCTTCGTCGACCATTCGAGGCTTGGCGCGCGCGTACAAACGTCATGGGATTGGGGCGACTGATCCCATGGCATCCTCGTGTACGCGCTGGCCGCGTCCATTTTTTTTTTGTTCGAGCGGTAATGTTTTAGAGCTTCCTGTAGACCTTGCATGGCATTTGCGTTGCAGTTGCAGATGGCCCCCGTTTTGCACTTACGTATCCTCCGACCTAAGGGGAATCCGTAACTGCAAAAGCAACTGCCAACGTAAGTGCGGGGTGGAGGTTATGTAAGTGCCACGCAAGCTCCAACCCCGGTACAGAAGTTGTTGTTTGATCACAACATAACAAATGCCCTTTACAGAGAACCATGACCGTATACCATGTGACAGTACATGTAAATTCGCTGTCTACATGCACGCGCATGTAAAGCTGATAGTGCGGTGTACACTCTTGAAATCTGCCGTGTAACACAACCACACTCTTGAAATCTGTCAAACATGCACAAGGCTCCAGGCATGGGATTGTCAAGCACACGGTCCATTGCGATTTTTCACGCGTGCCGAAGCGAATCCTCCACCAGATTCTGAGCTACATTGCAGCTCATCTGCATCCTCCTCGGTTGATGTCTGTGCAACCAACGGTGTCTACGCTTGCTACCTGGGTATTTGGAGAGCGCTATCTGGTGCACAGAGACCAAGCAGAGTGTACACATACAGAGCAGCCGTACAAGTAGGCAGTACACAAATCCAGTGGTACAGATGTTGTGAACTTGTCAAGCCGGAACACGGTGCGTGATACACAGCAGAGCATACTTGCAAGCATATGCTGCACCTGCAGCTCGCCAGTATACATATATGTATGTACATGCCTGACTAGTCTGAAGTGGTATTGCAGGACAAAAGGCCTAGAGTACGGCCCATGTGTTGGGCAAGGTGTATTACTACTCGGCGACCTGCACTTTTGACATCGCGCCGGGCCTCTAACTTTTGGGGGGGGGGGGAGGGGTGGGGGGAGGGGTGGGGGGGGGGGGTTCGAGATGTGTGGGCGAGCGCAGCGAGGCGTGCGGCCTCGAGGCGGTCGCTCTGGGTGTCGGTCTGTGCGGGTTTAGGCTGTGGAACAGCAGCTGGGCGTTCTGCTTGCTACTCGGAAATTTGGTGCGAATCGACAGGATCTCGAGCGGGGTAAGCCATACAGTGCGGGTTGGTGGCTGGAGTGTAATAATGGGCGATTCCGGCATGTGCATGCATGCGCGGCAACGGTCTGTGCGGGTGAAGGCTGGTTGTGGAACAGTAGCTGGGCGTTTTGCCATGCGGGCGCGAACCGACCTGATCTCAAGCGCGCTGAGCCATACAGGCCGATGTGGAAGCTGGCGTGTGAGGGTGGACGATTCTGGCATGTGCATGCATGCGTGGCGCGAGAAGGGGCGGGGCGGGGAGAGGCCGGCGGAGTGTCACATGGTGTCTCGGTCATTCGCCGGAAGGTATCGCATGGCCGTGATTCCGGGCAGCTCGAGAGCCTAAGGGCAAGGGGGTGCACGTGAATACAGTGCCGCGTGTCATGCGCATGCATGTGCACCAAGGTGTGTACCAACAGGCCTTGCAGCGCGTCAGCGTGGACGTACAGAGTTACAGAGGTGGGCAAGAGTACGGGTGAGGTACACGGTGGATACACACGAATCAAGGTACCCAATCGGCAGCGGGACAGGACAGAAATACGACTCGAGAGGATGGCAGGCAAGGCCGGAACACAGCCACACAGCAGGAAACATCACATGAGTATAACACTACCAGTCATCGATGTCAGCTTCATCGGCCGCGTTGTCGAACATGTCTTCGGCCTCGCCCGGCAGGGGGTCGAAGGAGCCGTTAGCGGCTTGGAGGAGGAGGCGCTCGTCGGTCGCCGGTCGCTGGTCGTCGGTCAGCGCATGCATGCATGCACGATGGTGATCACAAGCATGCATGAGCATGGGAAAGCAGATAGATCCGACGACACTGTCAGGCTGGCCACCAAACAGCCCGAGACTCAGCGCAGCTGTGGGTGTGTGATCATGTGGCTGGCTGCAGTGACGTCGGCTGCAGTGACGCTGCATCCACGGCCAGGCGCTGCCGCCTTGATTGCACTTGTCTCCCGCTGCAGCAGGCGTAACCGGACCGGTGCACTGTGGCACTGATGGTGCCACTGTGGCATCAGTGCACTGTGGTGCCAGCTTTGGAACGTGAGGAGTGTTGTTGCGTGGTGCCTGGGCAGTGCTGATACCACTGCCATGGCCGGACTAGGGATACAAACCAGGTGACAAGCGGTCGTGCAAAAGCAGCAGCACGGCAAGTGCAGCACCGGGTGTGGCAGCGTGGCAGATGTGGAGGGCCTCACCTTAGCGATCTTGATTAGCTGGTCGGCGTTATCAGCGCCATAGAAGAACGGCTCCTTGCGGAACATCATGCTCGCCAGCTGGGATGGGGCCACCCCGACTTCCCGACGTCGGGGTTTTTCAGATCGGGCCCGATTAATCGGGAAAATTTTTGGAGGTCGGGAATTTTTTTTGGTTGAACTGCACCATGCTGAAAAAAGGGAAAACTCAAGCCATTTCGCGCAAGTGGACAGCCGCAGGCATCAAAAGCCACATCATGAGAGCATGATTGCATACCACACATTGTAGCCAGGCTAGCAAAAACTGAGTCATAATTGGTCGCAGCTGTCAGCGACGATTGCAGGGCCCTGCAATCGTCGCTGAAAGCTGCCAGCGCCTCGGCATCTGCTTCGCCATTCCGGGACGGCGAAGTAGATGCCGAGGCGTTGGAGCTGACCATATGTTTTATATCTTATGATACTTGTTTGCAAGCCTCGGCTTTGCGGGGCTGATTGCGGGCAATGTGTGCCTTGCACTGGTCGGCACCAGCTCCCATCGACGTCGCGACGTCGACCCGCCACCATATGCATCCGCAATACGCACAAACGTCCGTGCACTTGTTTGTTGTGTTTTCGAGATGCTCAACGGTTGAAAGGTCGGCCTTCCAATCAATTGAGACGACACGGCGCTTGGCGCCTTGCTGCATGTACCTCAGCATGGCCAGGTACTTAAGTACTACCGGTAGCTCACAAGCTGACGAACAATGTGAACGTTACAGTAGCCGTCTGATCGATTTTTTTAGTTCTGAGAAGTGCCCACATCCCCACTCACGATTTCTGATCATATGGCGCCCTCAAAAGCCGCATCGGATAAGTATTTAGCTTTTCGCCAAGCAGATCCGGCGATAAGTCGGGTTTTTTCAGGTCGGGCCCGATAAGTCGGGATTTTGGGCTGGTCGGGCCCGGCGACCCATCCCAGCTCGCCAGCGTGCAGCCTAGCGACCACAGGTCCAGGCTGTAGTCGTAGTCTTGCAGGTCCACCAGCAGCTCCGGGCCCTGCACACACCTCCCACTGCCTCAGCCACGGTCCTCACTGCCAAACGGCAACGCTTGTCCGAGGTGTCGATGTGCTCATGGATACGGCAAGGTAATCATACATACAACCGCGACTGAACGGAGACCGATGTCGATGAGTGAGGCAAACACGGACGCATTTGCTGTGATGCGCGGCAGATGACACCGCGGTCCAGATGCCTTTGCCACACCTCCTGGCAGTAGTCAGTAATGATACAAACAGCCGTGCTGGGAGGCGACCATCAGACAACAACGGGCACTAGCAGCTGAGCAAAACAGGGGCAGGGGCACTGCGAGAGAACTCGAGGCGGATTCAACCAATGTCGACCGCCAATGGTACTTGCTGATGCTCGCTCAACCTCTGCCCGCAGAAGCCACCGTGGAAGCGGTTGGCTGAATGCTGGACCTGCTGGTGTGTGCACATGGACGGGTGGATGAGTGGATGAGCGTGTGGGCAGGGGGTGGAGGAAGGGAGGAGGCACCTTGAAGTAGCGAGAGGCGACGCGGGTGTTGTATTCGCGCTCGGGGAAGTAGAAATCTGCGAGGCCCCAGTCAATGAGGCGCAGAGTTCGCTTCTTGTGGTCGATCATGATGTTGTGGGGCTTCACGTCGCGGTGCATGATGCCGCGGCTGTGCGCAAAGTCCAGCGCGCGCAGCAGCTGGAACATGTAGTACCGGATGTCGTAGTCCGTGAACGTGGGGTACAGTACCTGCATGTCCCGCACCGGTCTAGTTCGCAGGGTGGCTCAATTGCAAACGGCGCCGCACACTCGTCGATTGCACCGGCAGTCTAGTGCTGGGTACAGCTCTTGTGGGAAGCCGTGCCGGCACTGGCTGTGGGTGTCGCGGCAGTGGGATACCAAAACACCGATTTGAACTGCTCGATTGCAGATTTGTCAAGCAGCCGGCTGAGCAGCCTATTTTGAGTAGGCTACTTTGCAGCTGATGCAATCAGTGAGCGTGGGACCGCGCTCTCCGGATCACATCCGGCGCGGAACACTTGCAGCGGGCCAGGAAGATACCTCAGTTAGCAACCGCTGACGATCTTGACGGGGACGCGTATGAGGCTTATCCACTCGTGAGAACAGCAGTCAAGAAGTGGACGGCAGCAGAATCACTGTAGAGGCCAGCCTGGCAGGCGGAAGGATGGCAGAGGAGGGCAGGCCGGTGGGTGTGCCAGGCGGCGTGCTGGAGTCGCACCTTGAAATCTGTGTTATTGACATGCTCAAAGATGAGCGAGGGGGTCTTGGACTGAGGATCGCGGACGACGTCCAAGAGCTGGATGATGTTGGGCCCACCATACAGATTTTGCAGGATCTTGATCTCCCGTTTGATCTGCACAGTTACCAAACTGAGGTAATCACCATGGCAGTCACTTCATGCGTGCTGGTGAAACACGCAATCCCGCTGTGACAATTTTGGTAAGGGTAGCTTGGTTGTATGAGTTTTAATGTGGTTTGGACTCATGCCCTGCAACCAGGCCAACTCTGTGTAGAGTGTCAATCAATTTGGTCACCGCTGCCCATGCGCGGATCTGCTGCCATTGCCTCATCCACAGTATCTATATGATAAATGCACCGGCTGCACAAAGCAATGCAGTACTGATGTTGGACAGGCATGGCTAGACAGTGTACGACGTGTGACTACGTCGTGAAGCAGCCCTTCAGGTCAAGCTATGGCGACTGCACCAAAGACAATACACGTTATACAGCGTACAAGCAATCGCAGCCCTCCTTATGAAGGTTTGGGACTGAATTTCATTGCTGACCGCTGTGATGTGGTGTTCAGGCATGCTTCCATACCGGGTGATCTTGAGGCATGGGACAGAACATGACACCCCGCCCGTTACGTCGGATTGATGCATCGGTACACAGATTTTCCTTGGCTGGCTCACCTTCTTGTTTTTCACAGGTTTAAGGATCTTGATAACGCATTTGTTGTTGTTGCCAACATTCATGCCCTCATGAAAGCGCAGCTGCGCGCAACATCTCTACGATGGCGAGACACACAACATGAGAGTTGTCGCACTTGGGAGAGGTTGTGCAGGCTCTCACCCGATCACAGGCTCTTACCCGATCCATCGTACTTGCTATTTGCGGTTGCACGAACTGCCTCACTAATTGCCTTCGTGCCGGCGCTGACCAGTCCGTTCTATATATAGCGTTTGCTCGTGCGGATCCCCGAGCGAGAGTGGCTTTGGGGATTGCGATGGTTTAGAGTATTTCCAAACTGCGGCGTGGTGCTGATGGTAGTTGCTGATTAGACGTGCTAGGAACGGGCCCAGAAGCTTCTGGCGAGCCCTTCCCTCCCGGCACCGCTCACCGCTGCTTGCAGCATGCACCCTCCTGCACCACCTACCGCTGCGTGCCTCGTGCTAGCTGCCTCGGACACAGCACTGCTTTTCAAGTTGTTGCAATACTCGTTCGTTGCTATATATCAGCTCAACGATAACTCGTTTCACTGTAGACCAGTTGCAGGCACAGGCACAGCAGCACCTCAGCCATCTGCGGTCTGGCCCTGTGGCCACTGCATTTGTGCCCCTGACACCTGAGGCTCGCGATCAGCTGTTGTTTGAAGAGCGCGCGAGCACCTAGTGGCTGATGAGCTACGGTACAGTCGACATCCACGGACTCTAGCTAATTATTAGCGGGCCAACGATCGTTTCAGCACGTTCCTGGCCGAGATGTACGACGACGTGGGCCATGGTTGGGCTGAGAGTCGCCCTGACCATGTCACCTTGTTTCTACGCCGGTCGTTGCTGCCCAGTTTGGCCGGCCGCGACGGCGCACCAGTTGCCAGTTCCACGCTTCAGGCCTGGGTGAGCTCGCTTGGCCGATGCTTCAACCGGCGCGGGCGAAGTGCTCCATGGTCAGACGAGCGCGCAGTTGGTAATCCGACTCAGTCGGACTTGGTGCGTGATTTCGTGCGCGTGTACCAGCAGCAGCAGTCCCTGGCCGGCCAGCGGCCCCGTAGCGCAGTGCCCATGTGTTTGCACAGCCTGACGGTGCTGGTGCAAAGCATGGACAGCGCTCTGGTCGCGGCTTTGCGTGCTCGCGAGGTGGCCAAGGTGGAAACGCTGGTGCGCGACATGGCATTGATGTTGTACATGTGGAATAGTGGGCGGCGCGGCCAGGATGCGCTGTACGCAGATTGGTGCGATTTATACATTCAACATCCGGACCAGACGCTGCAGTCCGTTCGCGTAGCTTGGGCCGGCGAGATCATGCAGGCTGCACCAGTTGTGGGCTGTTTGCTCATGGTGCCTGCTCGTAGCAAGACTGAGCACACTCGCCGTCCCCAGACCCAGGTGATGCCCGTGAACTCCGATCCTGCCTTATGCGGGATACGACGTTTGCGCACGCTGTATCAGTGGCAACGTAGGCGTAGCGGTCAGGCCCCAGCGGGTGCTGTGTTTCGTTCCCAGCGGGGTGGCCGCTTGACGAGCCAGGCTGCTGGCAACGTGTCCGGGTTAACATGGCGACTTATGGTGTGGATAGTGGGGAGACTATGCATAGCTTCAGGCGCGGGCATGTTCAGGCAGCTCAGCAGGCGTGCGAACCCGCAGCGGTGACGATGCATCGCGCTGGCATGGCTGCAGTCTCGACGTATCAGCGCTACGCAGATCTAGGTCGCCACTTACGCTAATCAGGTCTGATTGCGAGTTTAC
>JALKAD010000482.1:0-13315 GCA_024500015.1 Ulva compressa | reverse complement strand
GATCAAGTCAGAGCGACGAAACGCCAGTGGCTGCTGGGCGTGGCTGCCTGTTTATAAGCTGTCTGTTTGTTGTGGCAGTTACTCCACAGTGCACCGACTCACGCCAGCTTGCAAATGTCACACCGCGTCAATTTACAGAATTATGAAGGTGCTGTCGAACTGCAATATTAATGCACCGTATACATAGCAACACCGCCCACACTCCACCATTACAGGGATGGCCGTGGCTGCTGTCTTGGGCGCAAGATCCGTCTGTCAGCGTAAAGCACAGAGCTATTGGGTCCACAACATTGTGAACTATCCACCTTATCGGGAAGATGCAGACAAACAACGTCGTCTTGGCAGTTGCAGACCTCGTCCTCAAGGTGATCACCTGTCGACAGGACTTGTGCGGGACTGTAGTGGTGAGCTGGAGCATGCATGCGCACATCCATTATCTGTAGAATTCGCTGACATTGCCATGCATGGACAAGAACAAAATCAACCATTTACGCATCACGCCAACCCCGGACGGCCATGGCACCCCTACATGTACCCCACGTGATCACCGCAGCCTGCTAGTTGCTTGACATGTTGCAAGAACACTGTGAGGGATCGCGCGTCATAGACCACCGCTGCCGCTGCAGGAGGCTCTGGTATCGCAGCACTCGCTGGCCGGTCCAAAGCGCAGCAATTCCGCACGAAGCAGGCCAGCAGACTACCAGCGCCCGTCCGAACAACATCTGGTTGTCCAGGTGATTATCCCCAATCTTGAATTGTGCACAGGACTTTGTGTGCCAGCAATGCTGCATACGCTACCGGCTGCCTGCCTGTGGCAGGTCAACATTCTGCCTTTGCTGGGGCAAGCGGCGATCGAAGCTCGTATCGCCGGCACACGCCGTTGCACTGCACATACCGTTGCACTGTTGCACATATGCGTGACTGGCAGGCCGCTTCTTCAAACCAGACTCTGCTGTGCAAAGTGCATGCTTAACGGGTGCGGTCATACGAGTTCAGGGCTCAACAGGAGGCACTCCGAGCCCCTACAGCGGCACTGGGGGCACGCATGTCTCCACGGTCACCCTCAGCGACACTCACGGCTTCACTCTGGCACCCATGCCCCCGCCCGCTGCTGGAGCGGACAGGCGACAGCGCATGGAGTATGTGCAGCACCAGCTCGACACGCTCGGCAACCAGCCGTTCCTGAACGGCCTCGTTGTGGAGCCTGGAGCATCAAACCGCATGCAAGGAGGTGTGTGCCACCGCAATAGTATGCATGCTCAACATTCCCAGTGTAGGTGTGTGTTTGAATTGTGTGCGATGTTCAGGCGCGTACATGATTGTATCAAGTACGCAGGACGCTGCCATTTTGTACATGCAACTGGTTCACATGCATGCGATGGTGGGCGTGCACACCTGAAGCAACACATGTACTTTTTGTGTTGCTCTGTGCGTTCGCCTGGTTGCGGTCATTGCGCCTGATTACGGTCTTTCAACGAATCAATTGATCACCGAACATGATGTTGTCCCATTGGATACGTGTGAAGGTGCTCTCCATGTAGACTAGGAAGTCCATGCTGTCGCATGTAGAACAAGATATACAACGCATTTTTTACCTGCCTGTAGATTTGCGAAATGGTTGAGTTCAGCGCACTGCTTGCACCTTTGCATGCTCACTCTACTCCGGTTGCTTTGGTGGATTTTTGCCTTGACCATGCATCCGCCCCTGTTCAAATTTGCAGGGTGCTGTGTCTATGCAATCGACCTGCAGCTGACAACGCTACCATGGGCTGCTGCTGACCCGCTTCTCTGTAGGTCAGGCTGTTATTCAGTTCGTGAAAGACCACCGCACGGGCCTGCACTATGCCGTCAAGTTCTTCCTCTCCACCACCGCGTTTGCGGACGAGTGTAGGCTGTACACCAATCCTGACAGCCCGCTTGGGAAGTTTTTGCCAGCCTTGCGAAACATTGTGGATGGGAGCGCCGCAGAGCCGCTGGTTGTGGACGGCCATGGCCAGCTTCTGCCACCCTGCATCGTGATGGAGAAGGGAGAGTCCTTGGACGTGTGGATGCAGCGCAACCGCGACGGCATTGACATGATTACAGGCCTGCAGGTGCGCATATGCATGATCAGGCCGGCCACGCCGAGGTAGCAGGCATGTATTCACAAACATACATACGAGGGCATGTGAATGTCCACCCGCAGTCGCAATGCAACTATTGAATAATATGCATGATGTTGTCAATTTGCTGCGCTCACTATTTCTAATGTAACTATTGCACCAGCGTCCCACTGGCAGCCGAGAGTGCATGCGCCATCTCTAGAGATCTTGAGTCCATTCGCTATCTTGCAGTGGAGCATTTGCTAGCTTTCCTTCAAACTGTCCTAGGAAAGCTTGATCAAGGACAATTTGTTTTACATTATACAATCCATACTTGACAACCTGTCTTAGGAGCGCCCGACAGACCATCTAAAGTGGGTCAGGAGGGTCGTCTCTGCTTGTTGAGAGCTTTGTGCGGGTTTCGAGAGAGCTGGCCATGGCTGGATTTTGGCGAAATTTACAGGCCACACATGCGTCCGGCCGCATGTGCCATCAGACAGCATGCACATGCTGCACGAACTGCACAGGGCAGTTTATCCCACTTGTATTTGAATTCGACTAGGACTTGTTTACACAACATGCACTTTTTGTTCGCAGGTGATCCAACACGTTGCGGAGCGCTTGTCGGACCTGCACAACGCGGGCTACGTGCACCGCGATCTCAAGCTCTCCAACATCATGTGGCTGCCGCGCGAGAACCGGTGGACGCTCATCGACTTTGGCTGCGCCGCATGCATCGGTTCCATGGCGCCGCTGGCTTACAGCCTGCAGTATGCCCCCCCGGAAGTTGTTCGAGCTGCGGAGATCGGCTGCCAAAGCATCCAGGCGCAGTCGTCCATGGATGCATGGTCCCTGGGCATGGTTGCATGGGAGCTCTTCTGCAAACAGGCGGCACTGAGCATCTTCGAACGCAAAGATGTGGTGCGTGACTTGGTCAGCGCGCGATGATGTGCATCAGACGTCGATAGTGCATTCATGTCCGCAATGACATCTTTCTGATGAATTTACCAGGAGACTATTGACATACACGTCCATTTATACTGCTGCGATTTGGAATACTGTTTCTTGCACGCTTGCCTTGATGTGTCGGTATTGACAGCGTGTGCCGACTACCATTGCAGACAGTTGCAAGGATCCTGGGCAAGAAGCCGCTCCCATGGGAAGAAAAGGCTGAGGGGGCTCAGCAGCGGCTGCAGCAGCTCGGCCGCTTCCGGCCCGCTGTGCTGGGCCTGCTGCAGCGTGACGAGGCGGCGCGGCTTGCCATCCCAGACTTCATCAGCCGCTGCCGCAGGGTTATCGAGGAGACCAGAGGGCCACCGCCCAGCGGTGGTCGCCAAGTCCAATCCATGAAATAGCCTCAACCCGACACTCTGGCGTATATTGACAAAGGGCAGAGGCGCCCATGCAGCACTCAGTGCAGGCACGCACATGGTGCACACGTGCATGAAAGGGCAATGCCCTGGCAGTACCGTGCAAGACACACATGTCGACGCTGAAGGCATGGTGAAACAGCTGTGGTTTTGGTGAATCTATATGATGCTTGTGCGCCTATTTTAATGGCAGTGGACCAGTGAGCCATGTCGTACGTCAACGTTGCGCAGCCTATCAAGATTGCTGCAGGCCACTGGTACGTCCTGCGGTCAATATTGCTGATATAGATGGCAAACCAACGGGTATATGAGTTTTATGTAGGCGTGTGTGAATGGGGTCGGGGGGGCGCGCACAGTGCCATCGGGACTGAACCTGCCCGTGTACTTATGCGTGTATCCTTTGCAGTTGTGAATTCGAGCTGTATGAAGCGCATGCTGACTTATGCGCTGCCGCTCCGTGTGAGCGCAGGTGGCGTCACAACAAACATATGCTGCATTCTTGTCCTTGTATTCACCCTTCCGTGGCCAGTCACAGCGTGTCATGTCTCCGGTCTGATCTTCTGCACGCTGTGGATGGTGATGTGGATGCGCGTGCCGCCTTTTTGGACACATTCCCAGGCCCGCCGATCTCTGATGGTGTTGTTACCGCGTGCACCGTTCCTTTTTTCCTGGACCCCTCGGCTGCCCTGCCTCGTTCTGTTGACCCGTTCGCTCGTGGTCTCTGCACTCGCCTTGCGCGTCCGCTTTCCTGCGCTCGCCTCTGAACTCCGCACTCGCTCCCTGCAGCCGCTTTCCCCGCGGCCGCTGCTTCCCGCAGCTGTGCCCGTTGATGTGCCGTCCGTGTGGCTGCCGCGTTCACCCCGGCTTGCAGCGTGTGTGGTCGTCGGAGTTGTGTGCGTTGCTCACATAGCGGATCACGATGCAACTGGATCCCATTGGTGAACGTCAAACTGCTGTGCGCCAGCACATTGGCAGGATCGATCCGAGTCGTCCGGAGCCCAGAACGGACCATGTCATGCGGACTGCTGCCGTGAATGTGCCCGATTATACTTGCACATGTGTTCAAGGCTGGCACACAGCTAATGCGGATTAGAATGCGACTCATCGAGCTGGCTTCGGTAGCATCCTATCAGCGCTAATTTGTCAGCGCTTCAGCTAGCCTACAAAGCCTCCATGCAGCTCTTGCCGACGACCGCCACATGTATCCCATGCACCCAAGCTTGTCTTCAGGCAGTGCCACCAGAGCAATCATCCCGCAGCATTCATACAAAGACTTGCCTCGAGACGTGTGTGCAACACAACATACAGCCGTAAGTATGCACTGTGGCATGGCAACCGTCTCCCAGTCCAGCTTGTGGCACCTGCAACACCTGCCACACACATGGACAAGTAGGTATAGGTAGGCAGGGTGGAGCCCTGCGCCAAGTCAACCCCAGCCGAGTAGTCTCCCCTCGCGTCTGCGTAGGCGCGACAACCCATGCGTCGAATTCCCCGCGCTTGACCCCCGGCTGCCGAGTGAGTGGCAGTGTGATTTAGCTACCTAGTAGCCCCGGGCGCTCTGCGTGTCCTCACTCTGCTGATTCTGCTGAGCCGACGTCGCGTGGCAGGCCCACCCAGTAACGGGGGGCGCGTCTCCCCGGGCTCGCATGATGGGTGCATGTTGAGGCGGCGTGCGAGTTCTCGGGTGGGGCTGTGTGCAGCCACGGTGGTGCTGGTGCGGGGGTGCGCGGGCCGGGAGAGGCGGGGTGTGCGAATCGTTGTGGCGTGAATCACCGCGTGATTGACCTGGCTGTGTAGCTATAGTGCGGGGGTGTGCAGTTGTGTAAAATCGCTGTTGCTTGGTAACCTGTGCGTGTTGCTGCTCGCTGCTTGCTCGCTTGCTGTTGCCCTCGCTGCCGTACGGGATCCTCTACAGGACCCTCGAGCGACACTCTGCGCACGCCTGGCTTGTTGCCGCAAATGGAGTGCACTCCGTGAACATGTGCGTTGTGGTTTCTTTGCTGCAAGCCTGAAAATATTAGGGAGGTCTGATCGATCCGGAGCTCGTGGAATATGCAGCCTTCCTCTCCAGCACCGGTTGGTGCTCATGTAAGCAGGACCACTCAAGTATGCCTCATCTCCGCCATTCCGCAAGTGCCCCTCCTTGCCCACCAGCTGTGGCATGCACTGCAGTTTCCAGCTGGAAACTGTGGCAAAACAGAGTTATATGGAGTCGATAGAACATACAGTAGAGCTCGAAAGCCTATTCACACATCCGAGCAGACAGGAGCGCAGACTATAGCCCAGCAGCTGCGTGCAAGTCCCTACTTTTTGCCTGCATTTGCATTTTTGTCTCCACCAGCCTGAGCCCTGGCTGCAAACAGGGGGGGGTTTGGGGGCAGCTGTACTAGTACACAGCTCCTCCCTATGCGCGATGGCTCGTTAGCGCTGGCAGGCCGTCAGTGGGGACAGGAACGCCCGCCAACAGCGCCCGCCAAACCAGCCTAGCGCTAGAGGGGCGCGGCCGCGCGCGCTTGGCGTGCCAGCGTGGGGCACGGCGTCGTGGACAGGTTGCACATGGCATTGAGCAGGAAAGTGCGCCTAGAGACCGCTCCGTGTCCCGCCGCCACCTCCGCAATCGTATGGAGAAAGCGGTTTGCATCCCGTCCAACCCTACCACATGTCTCATGCACGAGCGGGACGATCTGGGTGGCACGTGTGATGTTGCCATATTTGTTGCGCTTCTGCCGGCCGCTGAGAACGGCCGTTCGCACTTCTCAGCGGTTGCTCCAGCGGTTTCTGACGCACTGCGCACATGCGACCTAGCAAGCGGGTGCATGACCTTCACGTCCAGCAGCGCCATGCGTGTGGTGAGGAAGGCGAGCAGGTCACTGCGCGGCGGGGGGCGCTGTGAGCGAGGGGGACGGGGCGCGGGCGGCTGCGCAGGCACCTGGTCAGGGGCAGGGGGCCCGTCGCGCGTCGGGGACGGAGCCCTGACGTCTGTGCGCAGTGGGGGTCCACAAGGGGCGCAGGGCTGGCTGCGGTCGCCGTCGCCGCATCGGCGAGGGGCGGACGGTCATCGCCCGCCGGCGGCCAGGGTACGCTGCGCAATGCAGCTCTGAGCCATCTCGTGGATGCCGTGGCAGGCCGTGCGAGGGGGGGGCAGTGGCGGCGGGGGGGTTGGGGGAGGCCGGGGCCGGGGCGTGGGTGCCAAGGGGGGTATGGGGCACGTCCGAAGCCGGGGGGGCTGCGAGAGATGGGGTGGGGGGTGCGCCAGCGCCTTGCCGGCGGGGTAGTCCGGCGGCGGCGGTGGCTGGCCATGCTATGTTGCAGGCATTGTCTTGAACAACTGGTTGAACAGCAGCTGGATCGAAGTACCTCGACATGCTGCGGGAATGCAGATCTTGTCAGGACATCAGTGGCAGGTGTTGTCACAGGCCGGTCTGGACCCGCTGGGAGACAATCACCATGGCACATGCACCCCTGCTACAGTGCATACTTGGGTCATAAGCTGCATGCACTGCTGGCAGAACCGCCTGGAATTTGCCAGCAACTGTACGTCTGCATGTGAGGATGCGTTGCTTGTAGCAGAAAGGTGCTGTTTGACGGGCCAGCTTGGAGCCGTGGTAGCTGCAGCCGAGCCAGGCCTGTTCCTATCAGCTGCTAACAATGTGCCTTTTAAGCACAATACTTAGCCCGGCCGCGGCAGCTGCGCATGCCTACCCCACGGGTGGCTATAGTAACTAGTGTAGAGGCGCCGCAGCATTGTGTACATAGTGTAGAGGCGCCGCAGCTTGCGGAGGAGTGCACCTGGCATGCTGTCCAACGGCATGCATGCAAGAAGCGCTTCCGCCAGTAACAAAGTGCACTGACACGGGCACGCCGGAGGACGCGGTGCAGGACCCCGGACGCAGTGCAGGCAGACATTGGGGGTCTCCGGGGGTCTTGCAAGGGGTCCTGCCACCCTCAAGGCCACTGTTCAGAAGCAGTTTGGCCTCGCCGTCGCCGCCGACATCACGGCCGTTCCGCTGTCCAACGCCAGCCTCCTCATGCCAGAGGCCTGGCCGCGTTTCACGCTGCTCGGCCAGACGCGTGCCACATGTGCATGCCGGAGGACCAACGCAACGACACTACTGGCAACCGGCGCAACGACACTACCGGCGCAACGACACAAGTCGATACCAACGCAACGACAGCACGCGACACTAGTGGCAACGGCATGCACTGTGTGTGTTGCCCTTGCTGGCCATGCGGCCGCTGCCGAACACTGCTGGGAACACGGCACCTGAAGGCGTTAATTTCCACCTGTCCGCATACGCCGGCAGACGGTCGTCCCCGGGGCCCCGGCACACGTGTCCAGAGGATCTACAGATAGCTGCCTGTCTGAAGGTCAGATGAGTCTTCATCAGTGTGCTGACATGTAGTAGTTCTTTACGCAATACGATTCTGAAAACACATGTATTCCATGCCGCCAGCTTTCAGAATCCGGTTCCATAAAACGCGGGCGGTGGCGGGGGACATCACAGATGCCTACTTCGCCATGCCAAGGGGCACTTGTGCGGTCAATCGTTTGCAAGGCCATAGAATACGCACTTGGCGACATGTATGCATGGAAATGATAAATCACATGCACAGCTGTGAATGTTCATATTCGAGCAGTTGTGTGCATGTGGCTGGAGGCGGCGACTCGCCTCGGAGTGACCAAGCTGCACTGGCGGCCGGTGTAGCAGTAGCAGCAGCAGTCATGGGGCAGTCATGGGGCAGTCATGATCAGTGGTGATCAGCGGCGGCCACCATGGCCACTGGTGGCCACTGGTAGTCATACATACAGTATGTACTCGATGTAAGAGTACATACTGGACATTCGCTTGGTGCGCTGGCTCGGAGCTCCTCGATGTAAGAGTACATACTGGACATTCGCTTGGTGCGCTGGATCGGCGCCCCTCAATGCAACAGTACAAATTGGACAATTTAAAGGAGAAGGTACAATGTGCACGCGGAGGCCATGGCACTGCCGCCATTTACTACAGCCTCTGTTCCGCCACTGTGGCACATGCATGAGCACACGCCTGTCCCCGCTTGCGGCATCAACCACCACCAAGCCAGTATTACTAGGCCATGACAGATGCAGTTTGGCCCATTAACGCCGCCCACTGTCGATGCCATCCCTGATCCCCACTGTGGCCGACGTGCGATCATGAATTCGCAAGTCGATGCACGGCCGTCAGTATGGGCTCCTGCACAGCGGCATGCGCAGACTGGACAGAGCAAACAGCATGCTGCTTGCGTGGTTGGCGCATTACTAGTGGGAGAGCGCGCTGGTGTGCCTGTGTGCTGGTGTGCGGGTGTGTGGGTGTGCAGGTGTGGCGGTGTGGCTTTGCGCCTGTGCGTGTTGCTGCTTGCTGCTGCCTGCTTGCAGGGGTTTAGTCGCGTGCATGCCTGCTGTTGCCCTTGCTGGCGGGATCTTATTTCGATTCTCGTGTAACACACCATGCTGAGCGTGCTAGCCCAGCTGTCCACAGCTAGGCCCAAGAGCAGCCCCTGCGCGGCCAGCCTGGCGCGGAGGCTGGCACGCGGTGGCACTGGCGGCCTGGCACGGAGTACCCTTCATGTGGTCCCCCCCATAAGGAATCGCTCTCGGTGGCACATCTAAGCACATACTAAGGGTCAAGTGCTGGCTCCTGAGGAGAGTGCATGGCGCCAGCTTCCGTGGACAAGAGGTCGAGGTCTGGGGCCGAGGCCACGGCAGCAGCGAGGACTGCATACACAAACACACACTCTTGCCCTGATCAGGCCATGATCTCACTTGCAACACTCCTGCCTGCGGTGCAGACCACGGCACATGCTCAGACACAAATCCACTTCTATGCAACCTCACAGCCTTGCAATCCTTCCCACGCAGCTAGCGTTACATTCACCGCTCTGCTGGCCGATCTAAAAATCAATCGGAGACGTCTCTGCGGCGCCGACTTTTCTACAGAAGGGGCAAGTCCACGTCGCACCCTAGAGGTCTACCATGCGACAGCATGTCAACATCACTCGCTGTTTCGCCAATTTCACGTTCATTCGCATGGTCGCATGCATAGTCCATTTCACTTTCAATGACTGACAGCCGCCCCCGCTATGCTCACACGGCAAGCACAAGTGAACCAAGCAGAACACAGCCCCAAACGCTGATGATCGGCAGCACAAGCCGTGCAGCCGCGCTCTGAATTGAGGGCGACAGGATGCTCGGCGGCGCTTCGCCGTCCCCCTCGCCCGACTCATCTTCAGGCACACCGCCCGGTACCTCGTCATCTATTGTTGCACCGTCATCCCCCCCGACATCCCCTCCATCACCCTCCTCGTCCACAGCCACCGGCCCGAGCCCCCGGCTCACCGCCGGCGGCGCTGCATCGCCGCCGTCATCCGCCTCCGGCACCGCCGCTACATCTCCGTCGTCCTCCGCCTCCGGCACCACAGCAGGCTCAGTCGGCGGCGGCGCCTCGAGTTCCGGCAGATCTTCGTCCACCGCAACGCCTTCATCATCCGGCGGCGCAGCCGGCTCTCCGAAAACGACCGGCTCCGTCGGCTCAGCCACGACAGGCTCTTCTTCGCCTTGATCTTCCGGCGCCGGTGCCGCCACAGGCAGCACGGCCGCGGGCTCTGGCACCTCGGCGGGAGCGTCCGAACCGCCGAAAATGACGATGTCGTCATCTACCGGCGCACTGGCATCATCTGCATCAACGGAGAACGGCACGACCGCGGCCGGCGGGACCTCCTCTGGCTCCGGCAGCCCCGACTGGGCAACCGGCGGTTCTGCAGACGGCGCGGAAGTGCTCGCAGGCAGGATACCACACACTGTGGCACAGGTTATAGGCTCTGGCTCGCACGTCTCACACAGTTTTGCGAGCCATATGTCACAGCACGCCGTGTCAACGCCGTCCGCCCCATCGCAGCCAGCGTCAACCGTGGACACGCCTGCGCAGGCGGCCACCGCGCTGCATGCCCCGGACACGCCCTGCAAGTCGCACACTTGCCCCACAGCCGCAGTGGAGCAGTCGGGTGAGAACACTCCGGCATTCTCCTCGTCCGCTTCAAGTACGGGCAGCAGCAGGTCGGCCAAGTCGGCACAGAAACCGTCCCGCGTCTCTGTGTCTGTCGGCGGCGGAGGCGCGGGGCCGTCACACAGCGAGAGGCACTCCAGCACAATCGGGTCGCAGCCGTCGCAAGGTATCGTGATCTCCTCGAAGCAGCACGCCCCAGCCTCGGTCGCAGGTGTGCACCCGAAGTTGCTGATCTGGTTCTCCGGGCACGCAGGGTTACTCTCGCACAGGCCTGCCGAGCCGCGGATCTCGCAGATGTCGCCGTTATCTGCCGCGGCGCAGCCGACCGTCGTGTACGCGGTCGGAATCCCCTCCGCAAATGTCTCCAGGAGGCCTGCGGCGCCACTGGCGCACGTAGCGTCCAGGTTTGCCGCCGCCGGCTGCGCTAAGAGCGCGGCGGCGATCGCTGCGGCTGCGGCTGCTGTGCATGCTGCGCGTGTCATGCTGAGGACTGCGTGGTCGCCAGGGTCGGGAGCAACTTGAAATCGGGGCCTGCAGGCAATCCAGGCAGACAGTGAGTTCATGGCAGTGCGGTTGCCAATTAAGTTTTATACTCACACCATGTCAGCCAATACACTGGGGATATGATCATGAGAGTCACACCATTGGATTCACGACAGTTTCAGTGGTGTACTTAGCATGATTGGGAGGACGTATGTATTGAGGCATGATGTTGATCATCAGACAGCAGCTGCGTTGCAGTGCCGCGTACGTGGCACGTCTACGTAGACCATATGCATGTGCCAGCCTTTAGTACTTATTGGCCCAGTTCACGCACAGTGAATTTGATCGCGAGAGTCATATACCTGAAGGGCTTATTACAAATTTGTCAAGATAGCAACATAGGGCCGATCAGCAACTGCAAGGACGTAGGCCGTACGTCGATCGGCGCATAGCCTTCCGTTCTGTCTCGCTTCCGTTTTGTCGATCGTGTACACGATGTACCAGCTGCAGGGACATGCGCGATACCAGCAACAGGAACCTAACAACTCGAAAGGAATTCAGCAAGTCTTTTCATGCAATGTTGTCGCTAAATTTAGACCAGGTGCGCAGCGCATGGAACTCGCGATGAGATGCAACACAACTCCAAACATGCGCAGATCACTCGCACCTGTACATGTGCGGCGTTAGATACGTACAGCATGGGTCCACGTGCCACAGACAAGCATGAGGAATTTAAAGCAGAAATCTTGATGCATTCACCGCTCTGTTCCGCGGGCGGTGCATCAGCTGTGCATGGCAATGCGTTGCTGAGATTGCGCCGGCGCGCTGGCGCAACGATCGCTGAGTTGTCAAGCACTTTCCAACATGCGCATTCCAACATAGTCCGAATTTATGCCCACATAATCCATGCAGCTGGAGGGTCTATATATCGCGAGCAGTGCATCAGGCTGCTGGCGCACGGGCGCTTGCAAGCGTGCGGTCACATTCTGGGGAATACCTTGAATAGCACGGGTGATCATGGCAGTATACGTAGCCGGCAAGTGGCCTTCTCACCGGCACTGGTAGTTTTCGGGCAGCTGGAAGAGACATACCGGTCTGCCTTCGTCCGAGAAACTCAAAGGCTTCGGCTGCAGCTGTGTTGCGATGGACAGGCAGCCTGAGGAACACCACAGAATTGCGGTCTTGATGTCTGGCGTCAGTAACGAACGCTATACTTGCCGACAGTTTTGCGGGGTAGTATTGCTCAATCTAAATATACACCACACATGTACATGCGCGCGCGGATGCCTTTCAAACGCTCGATAGTGGGTCTACCCGTCACACGTCACGTGCACCTGCAAGCTGCAGCGCGCAGCAGTCCATATAGGCAGCATCATGATGAGCTCAAACTCAGTCGTTGTGCAGATACAAGCCCATCGTGTCTCGCAGCAACAGGTCAGCTGTGAGTCGGCGCGTGTTGCGCACGAGGCGCGTAGTAGAAGCAGGTGCAAAGAAGCACGTGTCGATGGGCAATGGTCGTGAACTGTGCACGCCCACAAGTGAGTGTGAGGCTGTGGCGCACGCGTCAGCTGGTGTGAAGCCGCGTGGACTTGCAGCTGTACGATTTGCTAATCGCCGACCAGCCTTCAGGTGAAACGTGACAGCTCTATAGAGGTATGCTCCACAAGGTTGTAGAACGCAGCTGAGAGCAGAGGAAGAAATCAATCACCGATAAGCCATACTCATGACGGACATCATGTGCCGGCCTGGCGAGGCCTGGCCAGGCTTGGACAGACGCGACGGAGGTTTGGGCATAAATCTGTGTTGCTCGATCTAGCCTCGAGGTTGCACCGCGTGCACCGCGGCCGTGTGCTCAGCCAGGCTGTCGCGACATGTCGCTGGGTGGCACTCGGTCGTAGTACACGTTGGGGTACACGTTGGGGCGCCGAGCTAGTAGTGCAGCTGCAGAAGACATCAAGCAAGCGGCCCACTCAGCGTGTTGCACACAGAGCTGTTGCCTCGGCGCTGCTGGGTCCTGGATCTATCACTGTGTAACACACAGAGCAGCTAGCGACCCCTCCGTGCAAGGCTGGTCGGGCTGGCGCTGCTGCCGGGCCTTCCGGTCCCCACTGTCCGGTCCCCACTGACGGCTGGCTGACTGGCTGACGTGCGATCACACACAGAGCAGCTGCTGCCCACTCACTGTGTAACACACAGAGCAGCTGCTGAGTGAGAGTATCACAGTGTGGCACACAGATCAGCACAACAAGTCTTTGATTCTGTCTGGATGTTGACACCAGCCTAGGCGACGTGGTGAGTCTTTGATCTATGTACATGCGCGCCCTTCTCCCCGGTTCGTCCCCGGCCACGGCTCGGA
>JALKAD010000481.1:0-13281 GCA_024500015.1 Ulva compressa | reverse complement strand
TGCATGTAGCATAAGTGATGCTACTTAACACGTTTGTTTCAAGCACAAGCGGCTGTTCTGCAAGCGGACAAGCAAACTTTGAATTTGATTGATTACGCATTCCCAGTGGGGAGTTTCCCAGGATGCCCAAGGATGTCCCAGGCAGACCGTTGAAATCCATGTGTGCATGAAGATGACAACAGCCATATCATCATGATGGATCTATACCTTGAACATGCTGTTGCTGCAATGCGTTGTGGGCTGTAATCCAACGAAAAGGACATCCCTGGATCTTTCATAAAACCGTCGTGAAGGCTTTCATGCGAACCATGGAACAAGCTCCATTCCTCGCCTTGTAATTACAGACACCATCGCCATTGAGGTTCACATATGCACAGCTGACCGTGTGTTACACAGTGATAGATCTAGGACCCAGCAGCGCCGAGGCAACAGACCAGGCAACACGCAAACAGACAGACAGCCCACAGCTGACCGTATGTCATGCATCGTAATGCTGTACTGGTACGTGGCACTCGGTTACATGTATACATGTGCGGTTGCTGCGGTATTGCTGGAAGGCCGGTTTGGGGGCTATTCACCCGGGGATGGAGTCCCACGTGCACCCATCGAGGGGCGAATTTCCTACCACGGCTGCGTGTGAAGCAGCAATTGATTAGAAGCGGCAATTGATTAATCAGCATGTGGTGGGCTGGTACCGTGTGAGGCGCAGTGTGAGTGCTCAGCGGACCTGGGAGCCGGCATGGCAAGCAGAATTGGCACGGTCACAGATGGGCGCCCGGTGCAGTGCGGGCCGGAGGCTGTCGTGTGGGGGGCAGGCTTGTGGCTTACGGCCGAGTGCACTAGTGTATTCACTGACTGGCTGCCATGTGGCACTCTGTGTAGGGCTGGGCCGCCAATGGGCCGCTGGTGGGCCGCCGTTGTCGCCGGTGCGGCAGGTACCAGGCATTGGTGCGCGCGCACCTATGAGTCGGTGGCGGCAGCAGGGGGTGTGTGAGCCGGGGGCAGGTGCTTGAGTGCCATCAGGGCCCGGGGGTCAGAAACGAAGAAGCCCGTGCAAGCTGTGTACACGCATGCTGTTTGGTATTTGTGATGACTGAATGATTCTAGATCTAGGTCGATAAGAATGATCATGCCGTGTTTTGGTGGACATGCACTTGGATTGTGTGCATTGCCTAGGCTATGTATGCATGGACATTGTGTCTAGATGCATCCAAATTGTGCCAGTACTTGTCCTTCTCTGGTTCTCATGGTGGTGCACTTGGTGTGTGGTGAATGAAATGGCAGGTAGTCGTGCTGGAACAGGTGTCTGCATGAACCAATGCACAGGTGAGCTCAACCCCGATCCATGCATGAGTCTGTGCCTGTGTCTATGTGTCCATATGGGAGCGTGGTATGTACATGCTACACACGACGGGTCTAATTCAGGTTTTGCTAGTGTTGAGTTGATCAGCCGATAGCCTGGCACATGTCCGGCGGTGAACCAGCAATGAGCAGGCTGAGATGGATTGCTAGTGTGTTACACAGTGATAGATCTAGGACCCAGCATCGCCGAGGCAACAGACCAGGCAACACGAAAACAGACAGACAGGCCACCGCAAGCACCAAGGCTACTCTCCGCACGAGCAAATGCCAGAACGAATTCGTTCGAACTAGCGCCGGCACGAAAGCAAACACACACGTGTGCATGGATTGCTAGTGTGCAGGGCAATTGCAGCGCAGGTACGCTTGCTATCGGTCTGCCGCACAGCCCGCCCCTCCGCCCCCCACAGTGTGTTCTCACCGTAAACGACGACTTTCTCGATGTGCCCCTCGCCGACTCGTAGCTGTGGCTGTCAGACCTCTACGTGTAACACGGAGATGAACGCAAGAGCCCGGCAGCGATGGCAACAGCACGCGAGCACACCCCCAAACCCCGCAAGCAGGCAGAAACAAGCAGCAACACTCCCAGGCGCAAAGCCACAACGAACTGACACAACCAACACAGCCGCACACAACCGCACATTTGCACCCGCACATCCACACACGCGCACTCCAGCGCACTCCATCGCTGCGCCAATCACGCCATATCCACACACTGCAACCGTCCGCACCCAGCGTCGCCGTCCGCCTCCAGCACGTGTGGCCGCCACCGCTCTCACACCAGCACGGAGGTACCACCACCACCGCAACTAGCCCCACCCTAAACACCCACGCCTGGGTCTCGGCTGGCACCTCCCCACATGCGAAATCGGGGGCGAATGCCCCCCTCAGGGCGGGGCGTATACGTACCAGGACGCGACGGCGGCCCGGCAGGGGCGGCAGAGCGAGGCACGCAGGGCGCTCGTGACGCCACATCGCCAACCCCTCGGCAGCCCGCGGCCACACGTGGGGAAGCAGGGGGGGCCGAGCACGGGCACACGTGGGGCAGGCTACCGCCACAGCAACCGCGGCCCCCGGCCCGTCGCAGCGGCCAGCGGCCGCCTAAAGAATGTTCGACGGGACTGTGTGGGCAGGCAGCACCGGCCACCCTGCTAGCCGCATGCGCAGCGGAGCCGCAGCGAGGACCTGGTGAGCCACACCACTAAGGGCACACAGAACGCATGCATGCGCACCACCTTTCTGTGAGATGTGTGCCCATATGACGTGTGCTCAGCATACACCAACTGCTCATGATACATTACAGAGGTATGCTCCACAAGGTGGTAGAACACACAGGTACAATTCATGGCAATGCATCAAACAGCTTTTCTTGTCAACCAGGCTTGCCAGAGCATTGGAATTTGAAACAGAGCATTTTAGAGCATTCCGGATCCAGGGAAACAGCGCCGCTCATATGCCCGGCGAGCTACCCTGTTAACTAAGCAGTGCATCCTTGCCTTGCTGGTGGCTGATGCGACCCCTTCTGCTCTGCGAACATCAGAAATACGCAAGCATGCATCGTTGCATACTCATGTATCGTTGCACCGATGCCTCTGAGTACTAGTAGCATATTTCGCGCACAGCCTTGACGATCAAGCATGATGCATGCAGATGCGCAGGGGCTCAGCACATGCAGAACAAATCCTCCACACCCCTCACGGCATCGATTGCAGGCAGAGCGTGCTGTGGTGCAGCTTATCACGTTGGCATAGACATTGGGACGGATCATGGTTTTTGTTACAGAATGTTGCTATGCGCTATTCAAGCCAGTAGCATGGGATGTACACATCTGAGGCACTGCCTCGCAACTCAGCAACTGGGCGGACTGTGCCCACTACACTGCAGGGGGGGTATGGTCAGACATGGGTGCGCTTCAGAAAATGCCCCAAACCAGTGATGCAGGATGGCGCGCACAGCACACAGACTAGAGCCGATGCACCCATCATGGACACAGCCCTCCCAATGTAATTTAGAACAACCAATGCGCACGGCAGACCAAACCATAACCCCCCTTTATTGTAGTGGCCCGCCACGTCTACCTTCGTAGACACACATACATGGCTGACGAGGCAGCCAGGGGCCACCACTTCACCATCACAAAACATCGTAAACACCCTGCAGAGGTCTGCCATCAATCCCAGTGCAGCATCTCTTTATCGCACCTCTGTGTCAACCGCAGCCAAGGTCCTCCTCACACACACACTGATCTGTTCAAGTTGAACACGTGTGCACGGCCAAAGAACCCAGAGAGCACAGCATAACGCCGCAACGCTATGAAAAGCAATAATGGTGTGTGCACGTAATGTGCTTGTGAAATGTGCTAGCTATAGCGCTGTGCTGCAGCTGCGTCATTGGTCCCCTTCAGGCGTGGACCGGTGCGACGCACACTCAACTTTTTTTTATCAGCTCGCTCAGCGCTCTGCTGCCTCATTGATGGCTACCCCGACACGCGCAGCATGGGAGTACCGCCGTGGCCACCTGGGCGGGCTTGGGTGATGGCTGACCCTGTTCCGGCAAAGTCGCAGGAGGCCCTCCAGCAACGCCGTGAGAACAGTATCGCGCATTGCAGGGTCACCGGACACTGCGTCCAGCAGGTCATAACGAAGGTACTGATGGCCATGCATGCCCGCACGAGACAGTACCGCACCGCAGGAGAACAGCAAATGCTCAATGTGCCACCAGTGTTCCACCGGATCATCCACGTCCAATAATACAGGCGCTGCAGCGCGCTGACCATGATATATCGGCAGCCATATTATACGATGCACGCATGATTACTAATGCAAACTTAGTAAGCTTGCAATGATACGACGCGACATACAACGGCTATGCGCAAATCTTGTGAGTCGAATTGCAGAAGAGTCACATGAACGTTAACGCGTTGAGCATCGCATCAGATAATGCCGCGTGTACAGTTTCTCCCTCGCGATCGAGGCATCTCGTCCGGAATATGGAGTGCACAAAGTGGACGTCGAGAGGACGTCGACGCTTCGTCGCGATGGGCAGCGCTAGCTTTTCGATATCGATGCATATGTGGTCCGGGAGAACTCTGCGCACGGGAGAAATCTGCGCACGGCCGTGCCCACGGAAAGGGCAGCCGCGCTGCAGCGATCGATCGCGATTGATCGCGAAGCCTGCTGTGCATGCGAATGCGTATACGTGAGCTTACTCCCCTTGGTCCCGTTACCGGCGACCCGATCGGGCCCGATTCGCCGCAGTTGTCAATGCATACATGGCCTAGTCGGCTATAGCTACGGCAAGTATGTCAATTTACATGTACGTATACATTCGCGTTTGCAGTCATGTGACATGACTCATCACTACAAGAATGCTGCCAGCACTTTCGGGACGTCCTCTGCCCCAATTCGGTGGGAGGACGCTCGGAGGACGGCCAGACGACCCGTTGGTGTCGCCCGGAGGGCGGTATGGACCCGCCCTCGCGCAGGCGGGACGGCCTCACGCCGTCACCATGAGTTGGCTAACCCATAGAGGTCGTCAGCGGGACGACCTGAGCAGAGGGCAGGTGACGCGCATGGGACGCTGCGAGTGACGTCACGTCGGCGGCGGTTCGAACTGATGTGACGTCATCTTGGTCGTGCACCTCGCAGGACGTCGTGCGGGCCTCCCATGCGCGCCAATGGAGATGTCCCCTCTAGCACCCGCTGCTCTATGCGGTCGATCGTGCCCATTCGACCATAGTGGCGTCCGGGGTGCTGAGGTCGATCGGGCACAATCGACCATCGTAGCGTCCGGGGTGCTGAGGTCGATTGTGCCCAATCGACCATCGTGGCGTCCGGGGTGCTGAGGTCGATTGTGCCCAATAGACCATCGTGGCGTCCGGGGTGCTGAGGTCGATTGTGCCCGATCGACCATAGTGGCGTCCGGGGTGCCGCGGTCGATCGGGTACATTCGACCATCCACCGGTGCAGGCCACACTGTCATACGGTCGAGGGACGTGAGTCACACATGACTGGTGCCTTGAACACCGGTGCAACACGTATATACGAGTTGAGCTCACGAGCGTGCCACGACGAACCTGTGCTCAAGTGTGCGCATAGTGGCATTGACCCGTGGGTGGTCGATTGTGCCATTGAACCTAGTGGCGTCCCCGGGGTGCTGAGGCGATCGGGGGCCATTAGCCCATCCACCGGTTGCAGGCCAAATGTCATACGGTCTGAGGGAGTGAGTCACACATGGACTGGTGACTTGAACACGGTGCAACACGGTATAACGAGTTGACTCACGAGCGTGCACCACAGAACGAACCTGTGTCAAGTGCGATAGTGGCCAGACCCTGGGGTATGGTCGATTGTGCCCATTCGACCAAAGTGGCGTCCGGGGTGCTGAGGTCGATCGGGCACAATCGACCACCCACCTGTGCAGCCTTGATTGTCAGACTTGCGAGGAGGCCGAATCAGGCAGACAAGGTGACTTGATCAGCAGTGCAACCCGTTTATACGAGTTGAGCTCACGAGCATGCACACGGAATTCACTGTGCTGAAGTGCGCATAGTGGCCTGTGGCCCGTGGCAGGTCGATTGGGGCCTGTCCACCTGTGCAGCCCAAAATGCCAGACTTTCGACAATATCATGCAGGGCCCACAGTGCATTAACACGGGACTAGGTGATTTAATCGCATGATATGGACGCCGATACACTGTGGGACAGAAAAGTCCAGCGGTTGACGGTGCTCGCGTCCACAACGCAGCCCGGCATTCCCCGAAGGAACCCACACCGCACAGCGGCTAGATAATGATCACGAAACTACAGATGGGAATGGAGTCACCTGTCCTCTTTCCGGAGGGTGGCGTGCTGTGTGGAGCACCCGACGGCGAGGCAACAACCGCTGCATCCGACCATTGCGCCACGCTTCCCAGCCCAACAAAGCAGACCTCTGTAGAAGAGACTCTAAATAGAAGCCTGCGAAGATCTTATGCTCCGTCGTCGGCTCACCGGCGTCAGGCATCCCGCCATGTCCGTGCAGGCAGTCAGAACTCGTATTATCGCGCTAGAACCTGATCAAACCCTTAAATAGAGACACGAGGACATCATAGAGATTAGATAGAGCGTGCTACGATGTCAATATCGACCTGTGATGGACTGTGGACGTGGTAGCCGGTGCGTGATGCATCGCCAGCTGCACGAAGGTTGCTAAGCGACCTGTCAATCATGATTGACATACTACAACAAGATGGATGACTTGAGGCTGAATATTCGTCTGAGGCCGCGTTCTGTTTCGAACAGTCGACCCGCGTGCCGCAGCAGCCTTGTCAGGTCGGTTGTCCCCTGTCACCACATAACACATGCATGGATGTAGGTCGCTTGTCACCTGTGCCTGTCCAATGCCACCTTCCGCAGTGCAGTGAACATTCACAGAGCAGAGTGTGCAACGGTGTGCTGCCACATCGTGAAAGCAAGCGATCATGGGTTCCTTGTCCTTTACGAGCATGCAAACATACAGAGCAGGGACTGTACACGTCTCTCATGGCACCTATGGATGACCAAACACACACCAGCACTTCGAAAGACAGTTGCTCATAACTGTCATTCCGTGCGCTGTGCCTCCCCTGTGCCTCCGTCGCTCACACCCATATCAGCCCCATCTGCCTCTTTGTCATCCTGCCCAGCGCCACTGCGCTTGCCTGCATTGCCTGCGCCTGCCTTGCCCGCGCCGCCTCCAGTCTCTCCTTCTCCCTGAGCACCCTGCATAGCAGCAGCCCGGCCGTTCGCTTGCCGTTTGCCCCCCTGGCCTGCCGCTGCACGTACTCCGCTGCCCTCTCCTGCGGCCACGACGCCCGCGCCTGCCTGGCCCTCGCTGCCTCCAGCCGCTCCCTCTCCCAGAGCACCCTGCATCGCTGCAGCCGGGTCTGAGCTGCCAGCAGCCCGCCCGCTCGTGCGGATGGGACTGGGCTGCTCCTTCTGCTGCTTCCTCGCCGCTGGGCCAGGATCAAATTCCTCCTCTTCGCCACCCGATCCGGCGTCTGCACTGCTGTCAGTGACAGTGGCCTCGTCTGCCGTTCTTGGGCTGCCCTTGTCCCCTCCGGATGGGCAATCCTCCTCATCGTCTGCTTCTGGCCCCGATCCGGAAGGCAGGCACTGCTGCGGGCCGTGCTGCTCCCAAGCAGCGCGAATGTCATCCTTGGAGACACCGTCTCCCTCGGCTACTTCCATGGCCTGGAGCAGCAGCTCCAGCCACTTGGCATCGCGGTCTGGCTTGTACTTCCGGATGGCAGTGAACATCGCCACCATTGTGTCTAGACAGTCTTTGACCCTGGCGTCCTCTTCAGCTGCCGTCATCTGGGTGTCGGGGAGCACCGGACCTTGCAGCTCAGCTGAGACGACAACCCTGTTGTCCGGCGTCAGGTCCACCCAGGCGCCCCCGATCTCAGTACGGCCTGCAGTGGCACGTACCCCGGGTTGGAGTGGGTGCTATAACATCATACACATGCAAGTGAATGCATGTACTCAAACTCTCCGCAGGGCCATGCATTGGCACCAACTGCATCACAACACTATCTGGTATATAGTGGGCACATTGCAATGCATGGTGCACACCTTTGACAACGCCAGATGAATTGGCCTCCATCTTCGTGGGCCCGTCACGTGTTTTCTCGCTTTTCCCGCTCTTGTTCTTCTTCCCCCCCCCAGACCCTTTCTTGCGCTTGCGTTTGGTTGCCCCGGGCTTTGCGCCTTTGCCCCCCGCAGCACCCTGTCGACCCTCTTCACCGTCCTCATCCTCTCCATCACTGGCCGGGTCCGCTGGATGTGGCGCCGGAGGAGGTTCATGCAGGCCAGCACTGCGTAGATCCACCCCTTCCAGCATATTCTTCATGTCCGGGTCCCCGTCGTCCAGAAGGCGTTGAATGCACTGTCTAATCAGAGCGCGCACATCGGCCGCTGACGCCATCGATGCCGTCTTTACCTGTGTTGCGAACCACACTGCGGCCTCTCCTCCACCCGGGCTCTTGTTCTTCAGGAACCACTCCAGTGCTGCGAAGCCCCACTGCCACCAGGGCTGTGGCATAAGCTGACTTGCAATCCGGAGGGCCTTCGTCCTGGGTGATGGCATAGCGGGACAGGGGAAGAGCAGGTTTGCTGCAAACAGCGGCACCTGTCGTGTGGGTGTTTAAGCTGCACCGCAGCCAGAGAGTACGTTGCGGGCTTACATTGAGTGCAGAGGAAGATGCAAATGTTTCAGATCGCACACCTTGAACGGCCACGAGTGCTGCCACGGTGGCAGCGGCCCAGCAGTCCCAGACGATGTCCCACTCGCGTGTCCCCTGAGCTACTGCCAGCTCGCTGCTCGTGGCATTCCCGCAGAGGCTTCTGAAGAGGCGGTGGAGTTGGGCAAAGCCGCGGATGTCGGCCTCCACTGTCGGCTGTGGTGCGAGCACATCCCACTGCGCCCCGAGAGCAGCTACCAGGTCCTCGTACGCCGCTAAGATCCGCGGTACCTGCATGCAGGCTGCCCCTGTATGGCGCATGGGCACCCCCTGGTGCCATCTGCGGTGCTGCGCGGTACAGATCCAAGCAAGATGAGCTATCAGTGATGTACCCAAGTGTGCATGAATGTGTACGGGGGTTGGGGTAGCACCTTAGTTCCCCTGGGCCCGATTGCAAGCTGTGCCGCATACGCACAGGCGACGCCACCGATCTGTTGTGTTGCCGCACAAAACTGCCCCATGTCGTTCACCTCCTGTAGACACCGCGGTCATTTGCGCTGACCATCTACATAGATGGTGCGGCGATAGCACCTGAGGGTGCAACCCCCGCATACATGACAGGGTGCTCGCGTAGGGATCACACCGCCACTTGACAGACATGTGCCGCCGTGTTCAGCATAAGTCGTAACGTTGGAGCGCAAGCCAGCATCTGCAGGAAGCGGGGCGATGGATATAGCTGGGAGGACGCGCTGTTGCTGTTGCCCTGCTTGATGCTTTTCCTGATCAGCTGCAGCCCCCTCGAACTGCCACCAGTGCCCGCCCCCATGTTCCTCATCAATTCCTGCATCTGAGGGTCCTGTGCGTCATCGGCCTTGCTATCTTTCGGGAGGAGCAGGTAGTGGTGTACTGTGGATCCACTGGGCCACCACAGGGCGGTGTCCGTGTCCTTGGTAGGCGAGCACAGATACTCATACCGGACCGGGGCACCCGGTTGAACCGGTGGTATCCCCCGTGGGTGCTCGTTGCACATCGCATGCACCACCAGGCGGAGGAGTTCCACGAGATTCTTCGCATCGTACTCTGCAGTAAAGGACACCAGTAAGCTTGACACGGGCCTGACGAGTGGCCTGACGTGTATACAGTAGCAACTGTGCGGTTATCCGCGGCATGAGTGTGGGTAAACCTGGGTCGTACCTTTTGTGCAAGTTTGTCGCGCCATCCGTGCTTCGCAGGCCTCTCTGACTTGTCTCTGGCCAGCCGAATGCTGGCCATCGAATCCCACTTCGGCCGTCCGGCTCTGAGTGGCGAATGTCGGTGCACCGCTGCCACTCCTAGGTGAATGGATTTCGTCTATAGTCGTCACAGGCGCCTGTTCGCGTCCGTGTACCGTCACCTACGTAGCAACACCGTCCTTCATACGGGTCCTGCCGGGTGCATCACTCACTGCCTTGCCCATGCCCTCGTGTACAGCCACAAATGGCACAGTCGTGCAAGCTAGTAACGGGAAAACACCTTAATGGTATGATTTGATGCGAATGAAGACGTCTTTTGTAGGCCGGCATTCATGATGCTCTGGCCATCAGTAGTGCCGTCTGTGCCGGATCCAGAACGCCATGCTGGGGACAAGGCCTCGAAGTGCTGCAACCACGCATAGAACAGGATCAATGCCCAGTATGTGTTGATCCTGACGGCCCCGGCGAGTTTCGTGCCCTGGCGGAGGATCTTGTCCGTGCACTCCTCCACCATGTGGCGAAATGTACCTTCGTGGTTCATCCGCTCAATAGTGTATGCGGTAAACTTGCCCGTTTCGGATGATACCACATCTTCAACGGACTCCTTTTCAACTGCGGCTTGTGCCGCATGCTCTGCAGGATCAGCAAATGGGTCCATGCTGTAGCTCGTGACCACGTCGATGGGTCCGGTTCCGCGTTGGACGTCTGGACGTGATTCTGTACACTCGCCTTACGACATGACGTGTATGTGTTCGTGTTATTGCAAGTGGTTCCCTATCGGGCACGGCTGCTGGTGTCTGTAGGTGCTATCTCTCGGGTGCACTGCGCATGCACTGGAGGGGGTGTGAGTACAGAAGATGCTCAAGATGCGGACGCCACTCTTGCTGTCACCGCTGCTGTGAATATGATTGCACCCGCAAACGGACCAACATCATCATGAGGTTGGCTGCTGTTGCGCTTTCATCGGCAACGACGATCAAGGCGCTTGCGAGCCGATGTACAGGCGGGTGGACCGGCCCACGGCCATAGACACTGTGATTACCCGAGATGAGATTGAATATGGGGAAGTGTGGAGCGAGACGGCCTTCCCGCGCGAGCTTGCGCGCGGACCCTCTCTTCACTGTGTGAATCCGACAGTGGTGGGATTGTGGCCCATTTCTGTCGCGACAGCGGTCGGATCAAGCGCCTCAGATGAAGATGAAGTACGGTTGAAGAGGCAGTATACGTGGTGCAGGCTTGTGGACGTCGGTGAGGGTCTGCACGCCTCTCCGCAGCACCCCTTGCCTTGGAGCCGGGCGCTGTACGAAGTGCTGCCAACGACCTCCCCGCTACACCTTTTCTTCCTCTTGGAAGGGAGGGCCCAGGAGTATCGGCAGGAGGTTGAGGAAGGGGCTGCCATGGAGTTCCAGGCATGGGCCTATCTAGGTGTCAATGATTTCATTGACCTCTGCCTACAGGAGATGAAACGAACGCACGGCACTGATGAAGACGAGTTCGAGGTTGTGGCTCTCGAGGCTGCGCCTAGCACGCCTCCAGCGCACACCCTATTCCACATGCGCCTGGTGTTCAGACATCCACACCACATGTTTGCCACATTGGCGGATGTGAGGTCTATGGCTACCAGGGTCATCGACCAGGCATACGAGGAGATGGCGGACCCTGATTGGCCGACCCTTTTGGTCCAATCGGTATACAGCTACAATGACACGCCCCACGATGAGGCTACTGCTGGCAGACGACTCCCACGGTCCGCGCCACACACCCCCTGCCACAATGCCACGTCTGCCGCTTGTTCACATGGCCGCCTTGGCAGCAGGAGAGTGCCGTGCAGGGACCTGCTCATGCCAGGAGCGACTCCGGGCCCGAAGCTATATGATGGTCATATTCTTCATGACGGCACTCTGGGCTGGGACACACGCCTGTCAGATACCCTGCTGGACCCGAGTAGGTTCCAAGGCCCTGCGCGTGCCGTGTGGGAAACTTTCTTGTCTTCGCCTGCCACACCGTCAGTGAATGAGAGAGGGTGTCGCACAACCGCCAGTGTCCCGTTCCGCATATCGGGTGCCTGCGTATTTGACCCATCAACAGCCTGCTGCAGTTGTCACATGGACTGTCTAGTAGATAACCAGTAGTGCTGCAGTCTCAGCACCGCTGCGCAGACTGCTACAGGGTCGTTGGAGTGTGGTGAACTAGGGAGGTAAGGCGTGTGATTTTATGTGGGCGCGCTACCGGGGTTGTAGCCCTGAACTGAGCGCATGGCATGTGAGCATGTAAGAAAGTGATACCCAGGGCAGGTGCTCCGACTGGAGTGCGGATCGGGGTCTTCCTAGGCAGCGTGCAGTACAGAACCAATGCAGTTACCAACACAGCACGATCTTTCATTCCGCCGGGGCGGAATCTGCGTGCATAGTTTACGCTGCACCACCTGAACCGAGTCTCAGCATGCTTGATATTACAGCGTATTAGCCAGCAGGCATTCTATTCAGCCATACTACGGCTCAACCCCATTCAATACACTACCTGTCACAGGCGCCGCTGCCAGCCGGGCTGGGCTCGACACCCTGACTGCCCTGCTGCGCAGCCTCTTCCGCCGGCTCGCCACCCGGGCTGCCTGGCGCCGCCGCTGCTGTGCTGGGCTTGCCCCCCTGACTGCTCTGCTGCGCAGCCTCCCCTGCCAGCTCGCCACCAGGGCTGCCCGGCGCCGCCGCCGCTGCCCTGGGCTCGACACCCTGACTGCCCTGCTGCGCAGCCTCTTCCGCCGGCTCGCCACCCGGGCTGCCTGGCGCCGCCGCTGCTGTGCTGGGCTTGCCCCCCTGACTGCTCTGCTGCGCAGCCTCCCCTGCCAGCTCGCCACCCGGGCTGCCCTGCCCAGCTGCCGCGGTGCGTCGCTTGCCCCTTGAACCTCCCCGCTTTGTGGCCCCGGCTGCTCTCCCGTTGGCCTGTGCGGGCTTCAGTGCCGGACTGGGCTTGGATCGACTCCCCTTCGCCGCAGCCCTAGTTGGTCGGGTGCGGTTGGGGCTGGGGGCTGCTTCGCGGCCATCGCTTGGGGTGGACGGTGCTGCAGGCGCTCGCCGTACTCTATCAGATGTCCTATGACTGGCCGTCCCTTCCGCCCAGGCGAGGCATGCCGCTGTGTCATGTCTCAGGGCCATCCAGCTCGAGCCTTGGATCATCTGGCTGTACAGTACACGGCATGTTTGCCGCATGAGAATACATCCTGCTCGTGTATGGGTGCTGGCCGTGGCAGGTCAGGCGGCAGTTCTTTTCGGTGTTCAAATCATACTGCTGGCATTGGCTTGAACGCACCGTGCGGCCTGCGGGGTACGCGCCACTGTGGCAGGGATGTGCCGGAAAGCGGCATCAACTTCTTCCTGTAAGCCGGTCCCTGAATGTGTGGTACAGTTCTCTTGCAAGGCCAAGGCAAGGTGCACTCGGTATAGAGCCTTACAGGCCTGCACGTCGCCCTGTTTGTACCACTGGAGCCTTGTCT